>CACVCL010034428.1:0-44988 GCA_902729485.2 Mus minutoides
TGTGAACTTTTAACTGTGCTTTTTAATACTTACTTATTTATGCTTCTTAAAATTCTTAAATGGCATGCTAGTGTACAGGCTAAATGTGGACTTAGAAAGAACAAGTTCCACCTCTCCTCCTGAGAGCTTTGACCTTGGGAACAGTTAACGTGATCCACTATTGATTCACATACATCAGTGTTCCTCATTCTTCCTAACCTTGCAACCCTTTATTATAGTTTTTCATGTAGTGGTGACCCCAACCATAAAATTACTTTTATTGCTGCTTCATAACTGTAATTTTGATACTGTTATGAATTATAATGTAAATATCTGATATGCAGGACCTCTGATATGCAATGGGATGTGTGTGTCTCAACCCACAGGTTGAGAACCACTGATAATACAGCCCAACTTCTAGGTAAATATACATACACACATACATACATGCATACATACATACATACATACATACATACATACATACATACATACATTCATACACACATATATATGAGAGCTCTTTACAAGGTCATTCCTCTTCATTTCTTTAAATTTAGATTTATTATTTTATGTGTATGAGTGTTTTGCCCTCATGTGAATCTGTGTACCGCGCTATGCTGGTGTTTGAGGAGGTGGTGAGCCTCCATCTGGGTGCTAGGAATTGAATCCTGCTCCTTTGCAACAACAACAAGTGCTCTTAACTCCTGAGCCAACTTTCCGGCTCCTTTCCTCTTCATTGTTAATAAAGAATGAAGCTCAACTCTCTTTACAGAGGGTGCAGATCCTTGCTCTGAACACCTGTTCCTTACCTAATGACAGTGGCAGAGGATGCAGACCCTTGCTCCCTAATGACAGTGGGATCTGTGGATGTCCTGAAGCTTCTCTGGCAGAGGTTATCACAGAAGGAGCCGCAAAGAACAGGCACTGCCCATGATAGTCAGACTGTGCAGTACCCATGCTAACTGATAGGACTTATGTAAACTGTCCTTTTGCAGACAAACCCTCACAGAGAGGGCATTAACCAAGTACTTGAGTTGCCTAGGGAATACTGTCGTTATTTGGCGACAGGGTCTCACTATGTAGCCTAAACAAAGTACTAGTGACCTGGAACCAAGGCTCCAGAGCTGGAATTAAAAGCCTGCACACCACACCTGACTTAAAAGTCAGTATTCTTGGCCGGGGATGGTGGTACATGCCTGCGATCCCAGCACTCTGGAGGTTAAATTAAAGAAGATCCCAAGTTTGGGACCAGCCTGAGCTACAAAGCCAGTAAAAGACAGAGCTAGTCTTTCAGAGAGATTCAGATGGTTGATTTGGCACTGTTGTCTTACCTTATTTCCTGTTTAAAATGGCCAGGAAATGACACCTGGAAAGTCAGAGAAGTGAACAGAGAAGCTACTCAGTCCCAGCAGGAAGGAGCAACCTAACTTGTTCTATTAGACATAAAGCAGACCGTCGGTAGAGCTCCCTAGTGCTCCGGCTTACTGGTACCATTCCAGGCATTCTGGTTTAATGGCTGTCTTAGTTATGGTTTCTGTTGCTGTGATGAAACACCATGACCATGACCAAAGTGACTTGGGAGGAAAGGGCTTATATGCCTTACTATTCTGAGTCACAGCTTATTGAGAGAAGCCAAGACCAGAACTCAAACTCAGCCAGAATCTGGAGGTGGGAGCTGATGCAGAGATGGAGGGAATACTGCCTACTGGCTTACTCCTCATGACTTGCTCAGCCTGCTTTCTTACAGGACACTAGCCCAGGGATGGACCCACAGTGAGGTTGGCCACTCTTCATCAATCACAAATTAAGAACATGCTTTATACAGGCTTGCTTACAGCCCTATCTTATAGAGGCTTTTTTTTTTTTTTTCAATTGAGGCTCCCTCTCAGAAGACTTTAGCTTGTGTCAAGTTGACATACAACTAGATAGCAAGTAGCTGGTTGAATCTTCCTGCTCGGGAGTGGAAAGGAACATGGAGGCCTGACTTCATGGCTCCCTGGGGAAGCTGGTCCTTCTTGTGTAGAAAACAAGAATGAAAGACACCCAGGCCTTCTGGTTCAGAGGGACTACATGGAGAGTGCCCCCACCTTTGGCTTTGGGTATTAACCTTCCATATTCATTCCTCTGCCAATTTCAGCTTCCAGGCTGAACTACGCATATGACTCCAGGGCCAGGTTCTTTTTAGTGTGGCAAAGTCTATTTACTCTGTAACAACAGCTCTCTAAGCTCAGCTGCTCAGTTTGGTCACTCTCCAGGCCCACTTT
Source organism: Mus minutoides (assembly GCA_902729485.2). Classification (NCBI taxonomy): domain Eukaryota; kingdom Metazoa; phylum Chordata; class Mammalia; order Rodentia; family Muridae; genus Mus; species Mus minutoides. The sequence goes on from CACVCL010034428.1 coordinate 2,247, forward strand.
TGGATTTTGATTTGCCAAAGCCTCTTGAAAAGGATTTACCATAAAATGAAACAGTCATTTTGTTTGCTTGCTTGCCTGCCTGCTTGCAGAAGTAGCAGACAATAGAGGATGCAATTCTTCAGTGGGTCTGAACATTAATTTCATGCAAATGACAATCTATTTTATTTTGAGGAATAGCTAGGACCTGGGGCTCCATCTGCTGTTCTGTGCAGGTGGCCCTAATCAGATGACAGATCACCATTTGTCACTCAAGGCCAAGACTGGTTCTTGGTCTCCCTTACTTTCCCCTGGGTCCCTGCTGGCTCAGCTGTTCTCTTCCTTGTCTTCTCTCCCTCCCCTGTAGAACTGTCCTCTGAATTCACTGTTCTGTAACTATGTCCCTTTGGGGCGGTGTCCTTCACTCTTGAGGTGATTGCCATGATTTTTCACTAACCAGTGTCCAGTGGGCGGATTCCTTGTGGGCATATATTTCTTAAGGAACTTCCTAGTTGTTTTAAGTGTCCCAGCTTGAAAGCTGCCCCTTGACCCTCTTCTTCCCCCAGAATTAGTTACAACTCACCTTTAATGTATTCCTTGAAAAGGAGAGAAGTGGTCTACAAAGTACATCAGTACATCACCCTCTAGCTATCAGCAGAGCTCAGGTCCAGCTCCCTTCCCTTCCCTTTTCCCTTCCCTTCCCTTTTCCCTTCCCTTCCCTTCCCTTCCCTTTTCCCTTCCCTTNCCTTCCCTTCCCTTCCCTTCTCTCATCCCTTATCTATCTATACATCCATTTATCTGCCTGCCTGCCAACCTCTATCAATCTATCAATCAATCTATCAATCAATCAATCTATCTATCTATCTATCTATCTATAGACAGAATATATGAAATATAGCCCAGGCTGGCCTCAAACTCACTATATAGCTGAAGATGACATTGAATTCCTGCTTCTGTAACCTCTACTTCCTAAACCTTGGGATTACTGACAGGTACTATCATGCTGGGTCCCATCACACTCCGTTTTAAAAAGAAATGACTTTTTTTTTCTTCCTTACAGCAGTTTAGGGCCCACAGTGAAACTGAGGAAGGTACAGAGATTTATTTTATACCCTTCATCTCATAGCCTTCTCATAGCAGCGTCCTCCACCAGAATGGTGTGCTTGTTACAAGAGTTTGAATCATACAGTAGGTGCATACAGTGTGTCACTAAGTTGATTTATTAATTACACTGTATCGACTGGGGATGTGGCTCAGTGCTAGAGCTGTTGCCTGCCATTAATGAGGCTTGCAGCTCCACCCCTCAGTGTTGTGAAAGCAAGCCCAGGACAACAGAACAAAATCACCATATCGTAGACTTAGGTTTTAAAAAAGAGGTTTAGTGGGGCTGGTGAGATGGCTCAGCGGGTAAGAGCACCCGACTGCTCTTCCGAAGGTGATAAGTTCAAATCCCAGCATCCACATGGTGGCTCACAACCATCCGATCTGGCGCCCTCTTCTGGAGTGTCTGAAGACAGCTACAGTGTACTTACATATCATAAATAAAATAAATCTTTAAAAAAAAAAAAAAGAGGTTTAGTTTGGCTTATGGTTCTTGAGATCAAAAGTCAGGGGACTGCCTTTGGTGGTGGACTCTCATGGTGACACAGGCTCACCCAGTGAAACAGAAGGTCTTAGGAAGGTGAAAACTTATCGAGTTATGATGCATAAGGTGAGGTCTTTTGGTAGTGACTAGAACTGTCATTAGTGGGAAGGGTCCAAAGCTGAATCCGAGTGGATTTCTCAGAAGAGGGAAGGACCCTCCCCACTAATGACCTCAGTGGGAGCTGAACTTCACCATGGGTCTCAGGACAAACCATCTTCAGATCACTGGACCAGCCTTCTGCATTTGGCTTCTAGCACTTGGATCTAAACTCCTCAGATTTACAATGTGGAGGTTTGCCTCATGCCCTTGATGGCCAAACATCTCAATCATAATCATTACACCATGCTTTTTGTTTTCTTGTGGAGAGCGTGGAGAAACACAGCAGAGTCCACGTCCAGGTAGTTTTACTTCCTAAACAGGAAGATCCCAGGTAGGCACTGTGGTCAGGCACTCTCCACTCAGCCTTCAGTTTATTTATGTCCTGCCCCATGAGACACAGAGACTACAGACAAGCGGGCACTGCAGAGCATTGGCTCTTCACAGTATCGGTATTGCTAGGAGTCCACCAGGCTTTGCTTGCAATTTTCTTGCCAATCCTTGACACGTCAAGGCTCTGTGTGATGTACCAAGGGTTTTACTCCCTTCCCCACCAATTCTTCCCACAGTCCTGTCTCTTCCTCTTCCTCACTCCTTGATTCCCAGCACACACTGGCTGTGGAGAGCAGCTTACAGGCTGCCTGGGTTTCTGTGTGTCGTGGCAGGCTCTAAGTTTTCCTCCTCTGGGAAGCAGGAGTGGAGAAGGTGGGTGGTGGTGGGAGCTCACAATCTGAGGTTTTCTGCTCTGTGTGCACACTCTGTCCATATTCTCAGCACACATGGGAAGTAGATCATTTCGTTCTCACACAGATGAAAAAAAAAGTTCAGAAAGACACAGCCACACTCCCCCAAGGACAGATACGTAGTACATCGCAGCACCTTGCTTCACTTCTGCTGGGATGTGTGGGAACATGTGAAGTCCTAAGGGAACTAGCGGCTAACTCCTCCTGTTGGGATGCCCTACAGACTCCAGAGACAGAGGTCCTGAGTTCTAATCTTACCTTTCCTTGATAGTGGTCTTACCTTAGACAAGTTATAGATACTGGCCCAGCTTCCTCTTCTGTAATGAGAACTTTCCACTCATTCCAGAGTAACCAGGCCATAGAAACTAAAAGTAGAAGCAGGGAAAACCAGGACTTACATTTCCTGGGCATAGAGGTTCAGTCTGGAAAGACAAAAATGTTACGGTGACGGACAGTGGTGATGGCAGAACAACGGTGAGCATGTCCTCAATACCACCTAGCCACAGCTTTCCAGCCTTTAAGATGATGAGTTTTGCCAGGCATGGTGGCACATACCAGCAAACCCAGCACTTGAGAGCCAGTGGTGGGAGGATCCCAAGTTCAATGCTGCCTTGGGCTACGCATGTGTGTGTGCACACTTGCACATGTGTGCACCACAAAAGTTGAATTTTGTGTTCTTTATACTTAGCGATTTAAGAAAACAAAATGACATCCTCAGTAGGTCTCAGGGAGCCCATACCGATCATGTTAGGTTCTTAGGGATGAGCTTGGAGCACAACAAATGCTCCTTTAATTTGAGCTCATATAGGCTCTTGTCTTGACCCCACTCACAAAAGGCCTGCAAGTTGGCAGAAGTTTGTAGCACTCGCCTGCCATTTGGCTGAGGTTATACTACCTTCAGAAGGGTGTTCACAGCCACATCTGAAACAGTTCCCCATCCCTATGATGGTTAGACAGCTGTCAGGACAGGAGCTGGTGACTGTGCATTTAAATAGAGGAGAGGCTGCTGCCACAGCAAGCATTAAGCTGATAATGGAACTCTGCTTATTAAACTGCCCCCCCTTTTCTGCACACACAGAGTCACTCCATGAGCTGCCTCTTCTGGGGAGCAGCTGAAGTTGGTGGTTAATGCTAGAATAAAAGAATTACAGACCTAGTGCGGAAAGCATCTAATGAAGTGGTCTCAGCACCGTATGTCTGAGAAGAAGAGGGCAGTGTGAATGTTTTCATTGGCTGTCCTGGAACTCACTCTGTAGACCAGGCTGCCCTCGAACTCAGAAATCCACCTGCCTCTGCCTCCCAAGTGCTGGGATTAAAGGCGTGCACCACCACTGCCCGGCTCAGCCAAGGTTCTTACCCATCTCTCCAGTCCTGAAAAAATTAAAATGAAAAGAAAAAGGGTTTGCTGGGCCTCTTTGGGGCATCTCGTTCCTTCACTGTGGCTTAACCTTCAGTGAAGTCCCCACTGGCATTGGTAGTCCAGATTGCTCAACTCCACACACAGTCTATGCAGCTGCCAGCTTTGCAGGCGTCACCCAGTCACTTCGCCTCAGTGTATCAATGGCATCTCCTCGTCCTTGTCCTTGCATCAGGCTCCTCCCCTCCGTCATCCGTCCTTCCGTGCATTGTTAGTGTCTGTCTGATTCTGCCCCCTAACCACATCTTAATAATTTCCTTTCAGTATAAAGACATGATAAAGACATAATCCTCTTGGAATTCCTAGTAGCTGATTGAGTGGCCTGTGTTACATACACTTAGCCCATATAATAGCAGATAGATGGACAGACAGACAGACAGACTGACTGACTGACTGACAGGCAGACCAACTGACAGACAGATACACAATGAATGTGATTTAAAAAAAATTTTTTTCAAAGAAAGGGTTAAAGCATTCTTGATGGAGAAGGAGAGGAAGCTGGCTAGCTCAAGGTACTATTTTGGTTGGAGGCATGAGTCAGGATGGCTTCTCTGCAGTCTGTCCCCGCAGAGGGATGTTGGCATCTTGCCTCTGCAGCCCTAGTTACAAAAGCATTGTGACAAGTGTCCCCAGGAAGCCACATACCTGGGGTTTGTGATGCGCTATGCCACCTGTTATGTTCCTTATTTTAAAAATCTATTCTTGAGCTGGCGTAGAAGCACTCACTTAGACTCTCAGCACACAGGTATCATAGTCAGGCAGACCAAGGGTTCAAGACCAGTCTGGCTGTAGAGCCAGACTTTAACTTGAGAAACAACACAAAACAACAACAAAAACGTCCATTCTTGGTATTTTTGTCCATCATGCTGAGTCTTTCCCAGTGAGATCTGCCTCAGCCTGCTTGCTGTCTTCCTGGTGCTGGAAGTTCCTCTCCAGCACTGTAGGGCTCCGTGCCACAGTCCACTGGTCCTACCTCATTGAGAAGGAAGCACAGTGATTGTAGGGTTCTTCCATCTCATGTCCCCACCTCCACAGCCAAGGCTATCCTAAGACAGCTCCTCTTTCTTTCTCCTGACTGAAGGGGAAGTTACACAAACAACCCACCCTCATTCACAGGCTGAGAGAACTATAAAGTGTCTTCAGAACATGCCGGTTCCATGTCTTCATTTCAAGCATGAGCAAAAGGAGATGGAAGAGTCTGTGTGTGGGACACAGGTAGAATGGTGTCCCTTGCTGTGTTCTGAGGAATGGGAAATGGCATTTATTCTCCCCCTGCCTAAATTTCTTCTAGCAGCCTCTGCTTTTATATAACAAAATGGAACTGTGTACTAATTATTTAAAAGATAAATGTATTATTTGTGTGTGCACATTTGTATGTGTCTCTGTGTGCATGTGTCTTAGTTCCCTTTCTATTGTGATAAACTCCATGTCCCAAAGCAACATGGGTAGGAGAGGATTTCTGGAATTCATCTTTCAGCTTACAGTTCATAAAGGGACTTCAGGGCAGGGATTGAAGCAGCGACCATAGAACAATGCTTCCCACTGCCATATTCTCCCTCACTCGCTCTCTCTGTTACCGTTCTTACACAACCCAGCACCACCAGCCCAGGTTGGCATCACCCATGGCAGGCTGGGCTTTCCCACATTGAGCATTAAGAAAATACCCCGCAGACAGGTCAACTCAAGGAGGCATTTTTCCAGTTGAGGTTTCCTCTTCCCAGACGACCTGAGCTTGTGTTAAATGGACAAAAAAAGCTAACCAAGAAGAACTCTTAACCTCTGAGTCATCTCTCGAGCTCCCGTAAACTGATTTTAATGCCTATGATGGTGTCTGCGTTTCTGATAAGTAAAATAAAAATCTGTTCTCATTTCTCCTCCTTCACCTTCATACTCCTTTTCTTTCTCCTTCCCTCTCTTTTCCAATCCCAGAGATGGAACTCAGGATCTCAGCCACTGAGCTGAGTGCCCAGACTTTCCTTTTCTTCTTCCTCCCTTGATTTCCTTCTCCAACTCGTGATAAGTGAAGGAGTTATCTGTCTCACTCCTGCCAGTATTGATTATGTACACACACACACACACACACACACAGAGGGCTCATCCGTAGAGACCCAAAGAAAGGCAAGACTTCACTGTCTGCTATTCTACCAAGTTCTTCTCCATGATCTCCAATGATGAGAACTGTTGTATGGCCATCATCAAACTATGATTTTATTCATATCTCTTTACCAAGATTCCAGAGATCTTACCCAACACGTTATGAGCTCTTTCAAGACCCAAGACTGTGTCATAATCTTTTTTATGTTCCTGGTACACAGTGCAAAGTCTTGCCCATATTATTATGCTCGCCCAAGCTTGATCTCAGGCCTGAGTGCAGCTATCAGTGTGACCATTCACTTGGGGTTTATATGAGGCTAATAAGGGAGACTACTTAAGCCTTAGAGGGAAACGGCCTCAGAACTGAGCCGTAATGGAAAGAAAGTCAGCACACCATAACAGGAGGAAGAAGGTTGTTTTTATACACATGGAACAAGCCAGACAAAGGCTCAGAGTGGGAGACTAAAATTACTAGGTTGCCTATCAGGAAATTAAACAGCCTAGCCATTCATTAGGGAAAGAACAAATGATAGACCTGGGCATGGCTAGACTGTTAATAAGCCAAGAGCCAGACTGGCTGCTGCAGAAAGCCAGACCAAATGTCATGTTGCTCAACCCTCTTAGGATAGCCTGCTCTTAAGAGGCTTGCTGCACAAAGAGTGCACAGTGCTGGCTAAGGGTCAGAATTCCTCTTATCTAAGCATCGTTTTCCTCCTCATTTTCGAGCTGCTGAGAGGGTATATATAATATAGTGTAATGCTGAGGTCAGCCGGCCATATCACCCGTAGCTTCAAAGTGGAGACGTTGTGTGTGTAGAGGCGTGCAGTAATAATCCCACAGACCTCTTCCATTTAGAGACACTATCTGTTAGACTTCAATCTGCCTCACTGGTCACACTGCAACTGGCCTACTAAGGTCATGGTTGGCTTCCGAAGGAAATGCATGTCTAAAATACCCTGTGCCTGTTAGGGGCTCCCTAAATGCTCTTTGATGTTTCTCAGTCTCATTTATTCTTCATAACAGCGTTGGAAGAGAGATATGATGCTCTTCTCCCTGTTACAGATAATAAATCTGGAAGTCGAGAGAAATGAATTCATCTTTCTTGAGGTCACTTGGGTAAGCGATAGAGTCACAATCAAATATTGGTGACCTCGTAATCCCTCTAACATGCTACAACCCTGTCCACAGTCATAAAAATATCCGGAGTCAATAAAAAACATAATTTTAAAATAGGCAAAAGATCTGAACAGATGTGTCTTCAAAGAAAATATACAACTGGTCAGGAAGATCACAGAAAGGTATTTGGTACTATTGCTCATTAGGCAAATTAAAACCGTTTTTATACCCACTAGAGTAGACAACAGACATGTTGGAGAGGAAGTGGGGGGATTTAAACCCTCCACGTTTTTGGTATGGAATGCAAAATGGTACAGGTGCTTAAGAAAACTGTCTCTGTCACTTTCTCAAAAAGTTAAAAACACTGAGTTACCATAGGCCCCCCCAAAAGACCACTTCCAAGTTATATAGCTAAGAGAACCAATGACGTGTTCCCATGAAATCTGTTCATGGGTGGTTAAAGCAGTTTTATTCACTGTATCTACAGTAGACAAAAGGGGAAAAACCCAAATCCCAGCAACTAATAGAAACAAATGGTGGTCTATCTGTAAAATGGAACATTATTCAGCCATAACAATAAATGCACAATTACAGCTTGCTACAATGTGGATAGACATTAAAAGTATTATGTTAAATGAAAGAGGCCAATTCCAAAACTCCTTCTATTATATAATTCTATTAATATAAATTGCCTAGAACAGGCAAATATATAGATATAAAAATTCATGGCTGCCAGGGGGACAAGAGGATGAGAAAATGACAAGAGGCTGTTAGAGTTTGGCGTGACTCTTTGGGTTCATGAAGTGTTGTAGAAATGATTAGTGGTGATCGGTGCACAGCTTTGAAAGCATAGCAAGACCCAATGAGCTGCACACCTCAGAGTTAATGCTCTGCTCTGTAATGTTTGAGACCAGAGGGCTGGCTTAAGTACATGTGGCCATGCCTACTCAGGAAAAATGCAGGTGCTATGTACAGGTGACCTCCTAGAATCGAACCATCAAAATGGTGGTTTAGAAGCAAACTCACATGCCTTTAATCCTGACACCCAAGGGGCAGAGGCACTCCGATCTCTGAGAGTTCAAGGCTAGCCTGATCTACAAGGCAAGTTCCAGGCCAACCAAAGTCGTTGAGACTCAGTATCAAACAAAAACCAAACCAACCCCACCCACCAAATTGAATCCTTGAAACAGATAGTAAAAGAAGTTCACAATGTACAAAGGTGGGGTGGGGAGAATCTTGTAAAAGGATTGGAAGTGTAGTTCTAGATAGGCATCAGAAAGAGAAAGAATGCTTCATTTGGTTTTTCTGGGAAACACTTCACTCAATAGGTGTGGTGTTAAGGAAGGCCATTGAGATTTAGGTGCCTGGGAGCTAGGAGTCAAGGACAGAATTTACAGTATAATTATGTAACATTAGTTCTACAATCAGCTATTGTCACTTTTATATAGCCACTTATTCAGAAATATTCATGGGCACTGAAGAGATGGCTCAGAATTTAAGCTCTGGCTGCTCTTCCAAAGGACCTGGGCTTGATTCTTGGCACACACGTGGCAGTTTTCAACCCTCTGTGGCTCTATTCTCAGGGGATGTGATGCCTTTCTCTGGCCTCCAAGAGCACTGCATGCACATGGTACACAGACATACATGCAAGCAAAACACTTATACACATAGAAATAAAAATATAGTAATATTGAAAGCGATTTATGGAACTGCCAAGATGGCTCAGCAGCTAGAGGCACTTGTGGTCAAGCCTGACCAACTTGAGTTTGAACTCTGAGTTCCAGACCCCACGTGGTGGAAGAAAAGAACCGACACCAGCAAGATGTTCTGTGACCTTCACAGATGTGTCATGGCATATATACATGTGTTCTTGAGTATGTGTGCGTGCACACACAAATAAATAATTGCAAAATTATTGTTAAAATATTATGGGCCATCTAGAGGGTTCTTGACTCACTGAGTTAATTTTCCCATTTATTCCCCCACAAATGTCTCATCAAGTATTAATCTCATAGACGAGAAGGCCAAGGCTCTTAGAGGTTGAAACACTGTTCGAAGCTGGTGAGTGGTAGAGACAGAATTTGTGCCAAGATTTTCCTGACTCGAAGGTAAGATCAGAAGGCTGGACAGAGACTCCAGAGTGAGCAATGCCTGGTCAGGAGTGGACAGCTAAGGAATCGGCAAGGCCTGGGAGGAGAGGGGAGTGGTCTCCTGCCTAGACTCTGAGATCACACGCCTGGGTTTGAACCTTGCTCCTGTGACCTCACCGGGATTCCTCCCAATTTAACAAGCATGTACATACAAGAAGGTTTGCAACGGCACATGACCCATAATGGACACTTAACACAGGGAGTTTAACAGTACCTATACATGTTCAAGACCGTGGCTTTGAGGATAGGGATTATCACTAAATGGAAAGGCCTCTCCGATTTACAGCTGGAGTTCTGAAGTGTAGGGCTGAGATGACAGATAAATAAAGAATGGCTTCACCCCTGCCCTTTTTTTCTCTTCTGGTCCTGGGGAGTGAGCCTAGGGCGTCATATGTGCTAGGCAAGCATTCTCAACTCTCAGCCTCTCTTTCCCTTATAAGGCATGAAAATGTTGATAATCATCCATTATGTCCTAAGACACAGATGATTAAAATGCTTCCTCCAATTAAAGAACACTTGGGAAAAAACAACTCTGGGTTTATTTAGGTTTTAGGGACTCTTAGAGACAAGTCTTCTCTCTGTAAGCCCCAGAGTAGTTTTTACAGAGAGGGCATGATGCCAGTTTTGTAGACTTGCTTTTTGCTTCTTCAGCCTGTTTTTCCATTGTGGGCAAATTTGCTGTCATTTGATGTTGATCGATGGCCTGGCAGATGTTCAAACCCTCAGCTCTGCGCAGGGTACCTCTCAGATGCCTTTTGCTGGTACTTCTCAGATAACTGGCATTTGGAAGAATCTCCTAGCAGGCTCTTCCTCTAGGAGTCTTCTTGGTAGGAGACTTGGGGAGTGAGAGCCTGAGAATTTCAACCAGGGATGGAAGGAGTTTTCTCAGCCCAGTGAAGCTGTGCAGGTCTGTCAATTACAGAATTGGTTTAGAAAGCTATTTGCCTTTGGCTGGGACACAGTTTTCTTATCTATGGAAAGGGCTTCAGATTTCCTTGCTTAGAGGGTTTTAGGAAAAGCTATTTAGTTTTGGCTTGAAACTTATTTTAAGTTCCTTGGGAGCAAATGTGGGGCTTTTTCATGATGGGAAGGAGTAAAAGCAGAGCCACAGACTAGTGACTGGTTGTTGGACTTTGAGGAACTCAAGGGCAAGTGAAATCTCCAAACTCACACAAAGACCCAGCAGACTCCAGAGTTCTGGCCAAAGCCGACAAGAACAACAAGAAGAAAATGTTTATTATTTAGTTTTATAGAAGAGGTTTGCTAGGAGCAGGTATCAAGGGCACACAATGAATTTTTATTTTAGAGTGTTGTATTTTAGAGTGTTGTGACCAGTAAATAAACGGACCACATCATCTTATGGGGCTCTCTGCAAGAAGAACTAGAACATTCTATATCCAGTTCAGCTGCAAGAATAAACACCTGCCTCTCCCTGCTTCCTGCTGAGCCAGGCCTTGGCAAGGCAGCAGAATGGAAGCAGCCCAGAGGGCTGTGCTTCCCAGAGTCTGAGCTGTCTCCATCTCATACATCCCCTAAGATGACCAGATACCTCCTTCTTATCCTGTACCCAAGGCAGGTCAGCTACATCCAGAAGAGAAGTAGGTTCAGAAGTCACATGACTCAAGTTATGAAATGATCCAGAAAATCCAGAGAACAGGTCCCTGCATCTCCGATTCTCCTTCCACAACCAAGCAGACAGCCAGGTGGGCTGCAGTATTGCTCCTGCTCCCCCAAGCAGGGAGAAAGGGTGTTTCCCTTTCTTGGTACCTCCCAATAGAAGCACAGGGTGTGGGTTCTGAAGAGGTTCTCACTTGATTGGATAGTAAATGTTGCACTGGGGAAAGCCTGCGAGGGCTCAGAGCAAATCCTAGCCCAAACTTCCAGAAAGAGGGGAGTGCTTTTTAAAATGTGATAGCTTGTTAAAAACACAATAAAATCACCTATCTATAAGATAATAAGCACTTCCGTATGTCCGCAATTGATAATAAGTTTGGGCGGTTTTTTGAGATAGAAAGTTATCATCGTTATATGACATGTCCCCCGACAGGCTCAATATTTGAACAGTTGATGGAGCAGCTTGGAGAACCCATAGAATCTTCAGCAAAGTGGGTGGCTAAGGGAAGTGGGCCATAGGATGGGGTGGGAGTGGTGGACTTGCTCCCTGTTTCTAAGTCCACTGAGATGTAAAGAATCCCCACCTCATGTTCCCCCCACCGGGAGCCATGCCTGTCCCTTCCCACCATGGTGGACTGTGCCTTCAAATTGTGAGCCAAAAGAAATCCTTCCTCGCTCAAGCTTCTTGTTGAGATTTTAGGTCAAAGCAACAATAAAAATATAAAACACAAAAGGGAATCTTATTAAGTGTGTTCAAACGATTTACCGAGGAAAGCCAATTCGCCTTCTAAGCTCTGCATTGTAAGAATGCTACTGCTGCCCGGATGGCTCCTGCAGCGAGGCCAGGCTGAATCAGGAGTAGCTTTGCAGCAAGCGTCTCTGGCACCAGCGCCAGGGTGCACCCTGGACCTCTCTGCTTACTGCCATCCGGTAGAGGAATAGATAGAGAAGGCAGAAGAAGAATGCTCCATACTGTTGGCCCGCTTAAAGACTCTAAAAGCATTCGGGAATGGGCAGATATAGGAACCTGAAGTGATGCATAGGGGTCAGGCAGGGGTCCAGGGATGAGGAGTGGCAAAGCCCCCACTCCAAATCCCTTCTCCCTGTCCCCCCAAGCCCCTAACCGGGAACTGCTGGGGTTGTTTGATTGTTATTTTTTGTTTTCTGTCTCTCGGACCTGCTCTTTAGTTCTCTATCTCCATCTGAACTTGGGTCAAAGTGGCAGGATGTATTTACTTTGTATCTTGGTCCCATCTATTGCTTTGTATCGTTGTCCCAGCCTCACCGCTTTCCCCACTGTCCTTCAGAAAAACATCCTGTGCAGGGTTCCCAGAGTGTTTTATTGACTTTAGCATCTTCTTAGAGCCACCTAAGAACCTGGTCCTGTGTTTGATACTCTGCCTCTAGCCTCACCAACACTCTACTTTCCATTCATATCATTATGTAAATGTAAGCTTTTGGAGGAAAGCTATTGTGCCTGTTTTGTTTTGTTTGTGTTTTGACTGGGTCTCTTTGAGCCTTGAACTTGCTACAATCTGAAGTTGACCTTGAATTTGTTTCTTTTTCTTTTTCTTTTTTTTTGGTTTTTCAAGACAGGGTTTCTCTGTATAGCCCTGGCTGTCCTGGAACTCACTCTGTAGGCCAGGCTGTCCTCGAACTCAGAAATTTACCTGCCTCCCAAGTGCTGGGATTAAAGACATGTGCCACCACTCCCTGGCGACCTTGAATTTATAATACTTCTTTCTTCCCCTCTTTTTTATTTTTCCCCAAGGTCAACATTTAATTGGGGTTGACTTACAGGTTCCAATGTTCAGCCCATTATCATCAAGGCAGAAACATGGCAGCATCCGGCCAGGCATGGTTCGGGAGGAGCTAAGAATTCTACAACCTCATCTGAAGGCTGCTGGCAGAATACTAGCTCCCATTAAACTAGGAGCCCACACCCACAAGACCACACCTACTCCAACAAGGTCTTACCTCCCAACAGTGCCACTCCCTGAGCCGAGCATATACAAAACAGTACATTTCACTCCATGGCCCCCATAGGCTGGTTCAAACATAAGTCTATGTGTGTGGGGGGGTATACCTAAACATAGCATAATGCAAAATACATTTAGTGCAACTTCAAAAGCCCCCATAGTCTATAGCAGTCTCAGCAATATTAAAAGTCCAAAGTCTCTTCTGCGATTCATTCAATCATTTAACTAATCCCAAAGAGCAAGACAAGCTAGGCAAACTCCAAACTCTGCATCTCCATGTCTGTCAAAATGGTCTTCAGATCTCCAAACTCTTTATCTTTGTTGACTGCAGCAAACTTCTTTCTCCTCCGTTGTTTCCACTCCCTGGTAACAGCTTTCCCCAACAGATAGCCCACAGCTCCGGTATCTCAAATATCTTGGAGTCTCCAAGGCAACTTCTATTTTACAACTTCTTGTTTTAATGACTAGGATCCACACATGATCTTCTGGGTTCCTCCAAAGAGCTGGTGCCATTTCTCCAGCTCTGCCCTCTGTAGCACTCTAAGCTCAGGTTGATCTACTCCACTGCTGCTGCTGTTCTTGAGTGATCATCGCATGGTACTGGCATCTCCAATACACCGGGGTCTTCCTCTGCAACTAGGTTTCACTAATAGCCCCTCATAGGCTCTCTTCATGGTGCCAAGCCTCAACTCCTTTGCATGACCCCTTCAGTCCTGGGCCAACAACTGCAACTGAGGCTGCACCTTCACCAATGGCCTTCCGTGGCCTCTCGCAGTGCCAAGCCTCAGCTGTTCTTTATGTCCCCTTCATGCCTTCAAAACCAGTACCACCTGGGTGACTCTTACATATTGCCAATGAACAGCTGCAGCACGAGGTACTATCTTCGGAACACAGCTTCTTTGTGCTCTCAGAAAATACTTCCCAGAAGATTTCATTTCAGTGATGATGGTCTTTTTGTTTTAAAGATTTATTTTTTGTATGAGTACACTATAGCAGTCTTCAGACAACCAGAACAGAGTATTGAGTCCCTGTTACAAATGGCTGTGAGTCACCAAGTGGCTGCTGGGAATTGAATTCAGGACCTCTGGAAGAGCGGTCAGTGTTCTTAACCCCTGAGCCATCTTTCTGGCTTTTTCTGGTTTCTACTTAACCACCACTAATTTCTTAGCTCTAGCTAACCAGCATCAACTGTCCCAGTAGTCTCTTTTTCCTCTTGACTATAAAGCCAGACACACATGACCGAAGCTTCGGAGCTCTGCTGCCAGTAGGATTTGGAACATGGCCCTCTTCTTGTTCTATTGCATTATCACTAGCTTCCAGTTTTTCAACTCTACTGCCTAAACTTGGCTGTCCAGGATCTTGCTCTATAGACTAACCTTGAACTCAAGAGATCTGTGTGCCAGACTTCAGGGGTAGAGGTGTGTACCATCAGGTCAGGAATTAAGCTTTTCTTTACCTACAACCTTGCTCTGTCTTAGGCTGGCCTTGAATTTATAGATCTGCTTGCCTTTGCCTCCAGGGATTAAAGACTTGTTCTACCTTGTCTAGACATAAATTTAGCTGGGTGGGATCTTGCCCCAAGGTCACCACTCCTTTAATTCAATTTAAAAATCTCTTTGAACGGGGCTGGTGAGATGGCTCAGCGGGTAAGAGCACCCGACTGCTCTTCCGAAGGTGATAAGTTCAAATCCCAGCAACCACATGGTGGCTCACAACCATCTGTAACAAGATCTGAAGACAGCTACAGTGTATTTACATATAATAAATAAAATAAATCTTTAAAAAAAAAATCTCTTTGAACACAGGATTTAGCTCCTTTTCACTTCTGGTTTCCTTTCTAACCTTGCTATGCTTATTCAGAACACTCTTCCTTAGACTAAACCAGAGAACAAACTCTATGAAGGGCATTTCTGAGACTTCCTTTGTCAATACAATTAATCTGAGTCTTCACCATAGCCTCAGGCAGATTCTTCAGACTAAGGCAAAAGGCAGCCACATTCTTCACTAAACTACAAAAACAGACTCTAGACCACATACTGAAATTCTCCACTGATCATCTCATGGGCAAGGTCTGCACCATTCAGATCACTCACAGCAACAAAGTCTTCCGTATCCCTACTAGGATAGCCCGTTAAGCCCCACTTAAACATTCCATGGCTTTCCAAATCCCAAAATCCCAAATCCACCTTCTTCCAAGCAAAAACATGGTCAGGCCTATCACAGGAATATCCCAGTTTTACTGCTGTGAACAGATACCATGACCAAGGCAACTCTTATAAGGACAACATTTAATTGGATCTGGCTTATATATTCTGAAGGTCAGTCCACTTTCATCAAGGCAGAAACAGGGCAGCAACCAGGCAGGCATGATGCCGGAGGAGCTAAGAGTTCTACACCTTCATCTGAAGGCGCTAGCAGAGTACTCCTTTCTCCCCCTCTTAAGTGCTGGGATTACAGGTGAATACTGCCACACCTAGTTTATTAAGTGTTAGGGTTAAATGCAAGACTTACTGCGTGCCCGGCAAGTACTCTACCCACCAAGCAGCATTTTCGTGTTCTATAGAACACAGTGCAAATTCAAATTACTGCCAACTCTAAAAATTAAATGGAGGTTGGGGGGAGAGGTAGGCAGCTGGAGAGATGGCTCAGCGGTTAAGAGCAATGACTGCTCTTCCAGAGGCCCTGAGTTCAATTCCCAGCAACCACATGGTGGCTCACAACAACAACCATCTGTAATGGGATCCAATGTCCTCTTCTGATATATCTGAAGACAGTGTTGGTGTATTCACATAAAATGAATAAATAAATCTTTTTTTTAAATTTAAATATATAAATTTGTGCTATGAATATTAACAGCAGACATCACCCTATTAGTGAAAAGTTGTTTGGGTTTTAAGAGACTTGTCCTCAGATGTATCTGATTTGATCCAGAAACTTTCATCTTCTACTTATATAAACAGTGCCTTCAGTCTGGCAAAATTACTTCGTCTTCCAGAGGTAAACACCTCTCACCTCCTTGCTAGTTAACTCAGCTCATTTATATACCACGGACACAGTCAAAAGCAGTCATGTAGAACCCACATTTTATCTAGTTGGTCTTGTTTCTGGCATGATAGTGGGATCACTAGAGATCTGTAATCTACCGGGAGCCAGATGTAGGCCCAAGGTGAAACAAAACCATCCGAGATTCAGACATGCAGGGTAGTGAGCACATTTTCATGCTCTGAGTTATAACAGGTGAATAGGTCAGCTCAGGAACTTTGGGAAGGTCATGAAACACTTGCCTCTCCGGAAGGGAGAGGCTAATTAACATTCCTCTGACCACAGGAAGGGAACCAACCTGCGGGTGGGGACACATTCCACCGGACTGACTGTCGCCCACCTTTGGACAAGGGAAGTCCTTGTCACCTCATTCACTAAAGACCAATCAGTTTAAAGGGTGTACTGTTTCGCCATTCATATTGTTCCCTAGTTGCAGATGCTCTATTCTGCCCCTGGAAACCTTATAAAAGCTCTCCGCCACTGGGGTGTTGGGGGTTGCCAGGGTTGCCGCCTGTCCTTCGGGTCTGGGATGACCCCAGTGCACCAGAACGATAAATTCCTCTTGCTTTTTGCATCAATTCTGCATCCATGTTGTTCACTCAGAGGGTCCCCAGTAAGCTAAGGCTCCCTGGAGTCTTACACAGGTACATGCTAGCCTGCACACCCGGATGGGTGATACAAAGTACTGTGGGTCGTTCCCACACTGGCAGTACACCATAAGTGGCTCCTGACTCTCTGGATCTTTCTAATTCAGTGGGACAGTATAGCTTTGAGGATATAATGAAGACTCTATTTGGACAGAACTAGGTTAAAATATTTGGCTTTGCCACTACTAAGGGAGTATTGTAAGACAAAATACTCTTTGTGGCTCATTGAGGAAAAGAACCTGGAGCAGTGGAGACCAGAGAATCAGAAGCTCACCGTTATCCTCAGCTACAGAACAAATTTATAAATATAATTTTAAAATCTGGCTGGATGTGGTGGCACATGCCTGTAACCCCAGCACTGGAGGGGATAAGGTAGGGATGAAGAGTTTAAGGCCAACAGAAACTGCACAGTGAAATGCTGTGTCAAATTTTAAATTATATACATATACACAAACATCTATAAAATGGAGAGATAGCCTACTTATCAAATTATTTTGAGGATTTATGAAACTGAGTACTTTTCAAGTTAGAGGATCAGATGCTGATTGATCTGCCACAGATGATGGTATTGGTTCTTAATCTTTGTGGGTATCAAATCAATCCAGAAGATCAGCTAGAGCTCGGATGGTGGCCTATGCTTTGTTTCTGATGCAATGGATCAGAAATGGGGCCTCATTTGCACCCCTGGGTCTCCATTGATACTGAGGCCATTCCAGGAGCCAAACCAGTGACCAGTGACTAGGCAGGGATAGGTTCTAGGATAGGGGATAAAGGGCTCTGGAAGAGCTACATAGGCTCTAACTCATAGGGGCAGAGTCTCGGCAGTCTCTCTGAGGAAACAGCTTCTAAGGAATTATGGGAAGGTGTGAGAAGGAAAAGAGAGGCGTGGCTTGGAGATTAGTGACCATGTCACCACCACAGTATGGTTGAGACTGGGCAAGTGGGACTGTGACTCGAATGGACTGTGCAGGGCCCACGGGCCGGGCTGGGGCTGAGGCTGTGCTGATGATCTGAGTTCTCAAAGGTGACTAGACTCACTGGCACTGCAAAGGGTGGATGAGAGGGAGGGCGGGGAGGCGGAGGGAGAGCGGTTAGGAAGCTTTCAGAGGGTGCTGGCCTAGGTGGCAATTTGGCTGCTGAGTGATTCCTGTGGCGAATGAGAGAAGATTACAGTTTAGAGATAAAATGGGTAGAATTTAGCAGTGGATCGGATAATGGGGAGAAAGGAGAATAAGCAAGTTAAAGATGGTTCTTGGGAAATATGATAGAATTACCGCAGCAGAGCAGATGTGAGGACGAGGGGAGGGAGTGTCCATCCTGCCCACCCTAGATGTCAATCAATCAGCTGTCACCCTCATTTCCCTCCTTTTTTTTTTTTCCTCGTTCCGGTCAACCCTGCTCGCTCCGGTCGGCCCCAGTCCCTGCTTTCTCCGGTCCAAGGATTCATTTATTATTATTCATAAGTACACTATAGCTGACTTCAGACGCACCAGAGGAGGGTGTCAGAGGGCGTCAGATCTCATTACGTGTGGTTGTAAGCCACCATGTGGTTGCTGGGATTTGAACTCATCCATGTGGTTGCTGGGATTTGAACTCATCACCTTCGGAAGAGCAGTAGGGTGCTCTTACCCGCTGAGCTATCTCACCAGCCCTTCCTTCCTTTTTTTTAATCTCTGTCTTAAAGCTGGCCTGTTTGCTCTGTCACTTGTCTTTGGGCTAATTGCTGTTTGCTGGGGCAAGAAGCTTTCAGAGATAAGAGCAAAGCTTCGTCTAGCAAGTCTAAGAAAGGACGGCCTCGTGCTCCCAGGCTGAGAAACAGTAGAAGCAGGGTTGTCCAGACTCCTCAGACTCTGGCTCTGGAGCTTTTCCATTCTGCTTATTTGCACAAGGGTCTCGTGTAGTGTATCCCAGTCCACCTCAATCTTAAATTCCTGATCCTCCTGTGTCTAGTTTCCAAGTGGTGGAGTTACAGGCATGCACAACCCTGCCGGGTTTATGCAGCATCAGGCCATCAACTCAGGCCTTTGTGCATGGTAGGCAAGTACTCTACTGACGGAACCGCTCACTCTTTCTGTCTGCTGAACTCCTACTGTAATTCACCGCAGAGAGTTCAGTGTTACCATCCAGCTTAACCATGGCAACAGTGGATGGAGCAATCTCCTCTCAGAGAGGGAGAGAGACAATTCCAGAGTGTGGGCAGTGGGGTTGAGGCACTCACCTCTCAGGTGTCTCACTGGGTCTCTTGCTTAAACTAGAAGAAGTAGGTCAGGAGCTGCAACCAGGCCAGGAACAGGATGTTCCCAGCTGGAGGTCTGAATGCTGGTGAGTCAGAGAAGAAGATATTCCCATGGCAATGAGAATGCTGCTTTTTTTTTTTTTTCCCCAGCAATATGGAGGTAAGTCAGCTTCAGATTTTGAAAAATCTCTAGCAGTTCCTCAATTACTCAGAATGGAAGTCTCTGCCTGCAATGACTGGGTACTTGGCATTTGATGGAGTTTCCTTCCAGTGGTCTTCCACAGACTGAATTAGTCCAGGACAGAAGGCAAAGCAGTACCAGCTCACTGTTCATCCCCTGGTCCTCTGAGTGAGTCACAGAGGGTGACCACCTTAAGGCTCCGATGACATGAGATTTCCTCCTGGCTTGAAATTCACTCAGAGTGTTTCAAAACCTCCCAGCTTTTGCGTATATTGACAACAAAGATGAACGGGAATATTCTCACTGGCTCTTCTTTCTCCTTAGGATGCAGTCAGAAAAGGACAGAGCCTCCTGCCCAGTCCCTTTCTGCCAATCCTCATCACTCATCTCGTCACAGGCAAGGCCCAGGCCTCTCAGACACCCTAGTGCTCCTTTCTGTAGAATTCACATCGCTGAACTAGAAACAACATCACCACAGAGAGGGGTGGAAGCAGAGCTACCTGAGGCCACCAACACTGCCATCAGGTCAGGACCTCCCTGCAGGAAGAGTATTGGGATGGTCATAGTGTCTCCTGAATCTAGTCCCCGAGACTGCTTTATAATAAGCAGGCTTGTGATAAGTTGCCATGTAAACCCAGAAGGCAAATCGTTTTCCATTAAATTAGTAACAGAAGATATAAATGGCTGAACAAAAAGATCAGCATTAGGAAAGTAGGGTCGAGGTGCTGACCCTTAATCAGGAGTGTGAGAGGAAGGGAGACTTGGAACCAAGGTGGGTTGGCTGGAGATTGTGACGAGACATAGCTACCAAGATTGCCCCAATTCCCAAAGACAGATTCCGTGGTGAGGTTTTTGCCATTTTACCTGGAACTGGTGAGATTTCCCTCAGTCCCTCTCCATGAACTATCTGGCTGATGACTGGAACTCCATCTCAGCCACGTGGTTCCATGATCTCAGAGGAAGGCACCTCATTTCTCTCCAAGCCTTGGTGCATGTAGCTGTAAAAGGAGGAACTATAGCTGCCTACCCAGCAGGGTTGTGGTGTAGACTGAATGGACCGGTATGATGTAACACGTGACAGAGGTAGAGTGTCAGTCAGTGCTTGTCCTTTTGTGTCTGCAACAGCATCCCTGTCTGTGAAGAATTCCTTCTGCTCCCAAGGGGCTTGTTGAGATATAAAAATGGATTCCCAGAGCTGATTCTGCTTTTGTGGAAGCACGGACTTAACTCGGTAGCCCAGGCTATCCTGGATCTCACTATGTAGCTTAGGCTGGCCTTGAATTGGTACTCATCCTCCTATCTCCATCTCCCCTCTACTGGGATTTCAGGCATGAGCCTTTAAGCCACCTCAGCGCTGACAATTAACAGGCTTGGATGTTGACAGTGAGTACTAGTACTGGCCTTTACAAGTCAGACTTGCAATGTCTACAGAGCTCACTGTGAAGTTGGGTCACGTTTCTGGGTTCTAACTAAAAGCACTGAACATCTTCTCCCATCTTTCCACCTCCTCTCACAAAAGCCAGACTCCTAAGCATGCTAAACCACTAAGGACATCCTCGCTCCCTCTGAAGAGGACGCCCCCACCCCGTTCCTCAGCCCCCACCATGCGGCTGCCTGTGGGTCCCCCTGCGGGTCCCCATTGGGGGACATAGTTTGCTTATTTGGACGGTGACCCAACAGGCATGAGTCCCTCTCTCTTCCAGGCAGCTGCCCTGCCCCTTTTTCCAGACTCTAATAAACAAACAGAGCAGCCCTCTCTATTGCTTACTATATCTCTCTCACATACCTGCATGGTAAGCATGTGTCTTCTTTCTAAACCAAGACCTCCTTTTCTTTTCCTTTGAACTCTTCACCTCCAACCCCCCCCCCCTTTTTTTTTTCTGGTATCACTGAGCAGGGTATTTTGAGTGAGTTTCTCTCATTTTTTTCTCTCTTCCAAAACTGAGCAAGACAGTTTCCTGCTCTTGGTGGATGATTAGGTCCAGGGACTTGCTTATCCTCTTGGACACTCTAAATCACTCTTGTGTGATGTGTAACGGAGAGGGAAGGAAGGACCCTGTGAGGTCTCTTAATTGATTAATTTGTAACTCTTCCCATCCTGTTCTGTTTACCTGGGTGGGGAGTATATCACCCACACCTTTAAATGTCCCATTGTGCTTCCTCGAGCTGGGTTCACAGCTGGACTCAATGTGTAAACTACAGAAATGTGTGGGAAATGCTGGGGTGTGGCTTGGTCGCTGGAGTGCTTGCCCAACATGTAACACCTGGATTCAAAACCTAGCATTGCATAAACTTTCTCTCTCTCTCTCTCTCTCTCTCTCTCTCTGTATGACATGTCTCAAAATATACATGTATGCATATATACAAATATATACACATATGCATATGTATGTGTACATACGTATATATACATATCCCATGGAACTGAGCCCCATCTGGGCTTCAGAAACCAGCCCAGCTGTGGAGTTCCTGTTCTTCCCCTGGCAGCGAGGGAACCTTCCTCTTGGTCCTGAGACATGTGTCTTATGGTGACATCCACAGCAGGGTGGCTCGAAAGGCTCTGCCTCGAAGCTCTGCCTCCCAGACTCTCCCAAGGCATGGCCAGTGCTCTTTTCTAGAAAGATATCTGTCCTTGATATTCCCTTCCTCCTCCAGCAGTGCTTTCCAGCTCTGGAGACATTATGCCCTTTCACACCAACTCGAGGGGACATTTCTCCATTGGCTTATGCCTTCTGGACACAGGCCACCTTGGCTGCCGCTGATTTTAGCCATGCTGTTTCCTGCTGTTCTGCGTGCCAACAACACACTCAGCATTGCACACAATCATGCAAAGACTCAGCTCTCCTGACCCCAGAGCCTGCCTCAGAGGCTTGTGGGGGTAAGTTAAACAGACGATAACATGCAGACTTCAAATATGCCAGAAGAAAAGGCATTTAAAATTCTCAGTGGGCTGAACGAGGCTTTTAATGTCTTATCGTTTCAGCTTCTCCCCTTGTCTTCAGTACCCAAGCTCCCTGGGAGTTGTTCAGCCTTTTCTCAGTCAGTGTGACCATTTAAGGATGACTGACTGGTCCCTTTGTGAGCAAGAGAAGGCTTCCTGGTGTTGGCTGTGGATGTGGAAAGCTCTTCTTAGGCAACCGGAAGGAGGAGAGGCTTTTAAGCTTGGCAGTGAACATTTCCAAGTCCGCTTGCCTTCCTACCATGCAGAATGCAGCTATTTAATCAGTTACTCGAGACGGCCGACTAACACAGCTCCGTCTTTTGAGGAAACATAATCCCTGTGGCAGCTTTCACCTGGGCCATTTCAGCACAGACAATTCATAGGACAGACAGCGGACAGGTGACCAGGTCCTGTGAGCCAGCCAAGTCCTGCACCTGGGCTGGATTTCATAGATGATGCTCTTATCTTTGTGACAGACAAGTTAGGGGTAGCCTAGTGTACTGAGTGCACCCCAGATTTGCTTTGGTGTCCTTTCCCCGGGGAATGGCCTATTGTAGAGTTCTGTCTTCCCTAAGCACTGTGGGGAAAAGCTGTGGTGACTTGAAAGGCTTTGCTTTTGAATCACCAGTAATCCCTGGTGACGTCAGGGAGCTATCCTCACCAGCTAACGGTGGGATCCAAACTGAAATGGTAAATCAATAAAGCACACGTCAAGATTTCACCTGAAGTCAAGACCTTAGCAAGTGTGATTCCTTCTTCATATCTTCAGTGGACTGGAGGATAGAATGATGGAGAGATCCGGAGTTTTGTCTTGCTAAGAGAAAACCCCACCTAAGATGCTTCTTAGCATGCATATTCGTCCCAGTACATTAGACTTGCAGACCAGTCTGCTCTGTCATACAAAAGCATCTCTTTTTTTCCTCACTTCTTCCCTGTAGTCTTCTCCTCTCTCCCCACCCCCACCCCCCATTCTGTTGCCAGTATATTGATACCAGTACAAAGGTCTTGGTGGAGGAGATATTTACTTGGTAAGTATATATAGGGGCTCTAAAATATTTATGTATGGTGCAGTTCCCTGTGCACAGGGAAACTCAATGGACAGGCACTGATGTGGGGGTGAGTTACAAGTGTGTACTTAAGCAGTAACTTTCCCAACATTCCCAAAATAAATGATTTCTGTCCTCACTAAGTCCAGCATGAACACTTACATATTCATACATGAATAATGGCTTGCATACAGAAAGGCTTCTTCAAAGAGAGTCCTGGCTCCTTCTCCATATACTTTGTACGCTTAAATAAAACATGTAGGGCCTATTACATGGTGCATGGATGTTATTGAATCTTTTGCACAGTGCTTCTGCCCCATGTTTTAGCTAAGTTTGTAATTTTGTGTTGGGCCACATAATTCTCCTTGATCTCATGTCCCCCTTGGGCTGGGTGATGGACATGTGCAAAGGAACCCCAAAAGCTCTTCGACAGTATCACCTGCTCAAGACCAAGTGTCCAAGCACACCGAGCCTTGCAACTCAACAGACACTTCACATTTAAAGCACAGCAGGAAATGTAACTAGTAACTTTAAAAACAAAGGTGACGTTCGTCAGACGCAAGTCAGCCAGGAGCAGTGTGGGTGAAAAGATGAGACTGTGCATTGATGGAGTAAATTTAGTTGACAGCAAAACCTTCAGAGAGATTCGCAACAGGCAGGACAGAGATGTGTGTCTCGGACACTGGTTTTCAGCCTTCCTAATGCTGAGACCCTTTAATACAGTTCCTCACGTTATGGTCACTCCCAGCCATAAAATTATTTTCATTGCTACTTCTTAACTGTAATTTTTGCTACTGTTATGAATCGTAATGTAAATACCTGATATGCAGGATATCTGATATACAACTCCCCAAGGGGTCTCGACCCACAGATTGAGAACAGTTGGTCTAGGCTGCTAGGCTGTGATTAGACATGACAGCTTCTCATGACCCTCCAAGTTGGTGCTATGACAGCAGACACTGAGTGGCCTGGGAGTTCCCAGGACTGCAGGAAGCTGAGGAAGCCTGATCTCACCCATCAGTTCCCTGTACTCTACAGGGAAAGAAGGTCCACCTTCCCCAACCCTCCTCTACACTTCCAAAATGGAGTTCATGACAACACAGAAAGCACCCAGAACTCAGGAGGGGTTCTAGATAGTCTGTTCAGCGTTGTCTGAACGTGTTTGCAGAGTTGACGCTTGCTTTCTCTTTGTCCTAGAGAGAAATCCAAGCCGATGAAAGGACTTGCTGGATCCCTTCCCAGCCAGAGGGGAGCAGAGTTTAGCTTTAGTAATGCTGTAGAGTAGCAGGACTGGATGGAAGGATCCGGTCTACTGTCATTAGTATTGGGTTTTGTACAGAAGTAAGCAGATAATTATGTCTTAATTACAAGATGTCTTTTCAGATTATGGTTTGCTCACAACGATGCGAGCTTCAGATGGATGGCAGTTAGGTGAGGTTCTGGGCTTTGGGCTGTTAGCTGACCGCTTATCCTTGTCCCTATTGAACAGTTTTAAGCTGGGTGTTGGCTTTTCTCCCTGGGGGCATTTTGTAATATCTGGAAACAGTTTCTGTTATCAAAACTAGGGTAGAGGAGCCATTCATATATGGTGGGTAGAGGCCAGAGCTGTTTCTAAGGGTCTTATGATATGATACACACAATAGCCCCCAGGATAAAGAACTATCCTATCCAAAATGTCAATAGTACAAAGTTGAGAAAACCTTTGTTAATCCACTGATTTGTTTGTTTGCTTGTTTACTTATACTTTACATTTTATTAATACGTGTGTGTGTGTGTGTGTGTGTGTGTGTGTGTGTGTGTGTGTGTGGCTAGGGGAGTCAAGAAGCACCCCATAGGACAGTCATGGAAGCCAGAGGACAACTTCTTCTCTTTCCATCATGTGTCCTAGGGGTTGAACTCAGGTGTCCAGCTTGGTAGCAAGTACCTTTACCCACAGAACCATCTGGCCAGCCCTCACTTGTTATAGAGCACCTCCTAAGTGCCGGTTCTAAATAGAATGTCTGAAAGGATGAAGAAAAGGCAGAGTGATACATTCAATGATCTGGGAGTATTGTGAGGAGAATGGTATGCAATCAAGCAACCACATGGGCACGAGCTACATGCTGTCATGGAAGTATACACAAGAGAAACTGGAGCTAGAAATCCTAGCACTCAAGAGACATTCAAGGCCAGCCTGGTCAACATAATGAGTTACAGGCCAACTCAAGATACATGGTAAGACCCTGTCTCCAACAAAAGAGCAAGTGGAGCCATGTGACCCAGTGGTTGGAAGTAGCCTGTTTGGAGCTAGGTGGCCATGGATTTGAAACCTGGTGTGTTCCTTATAGTGTTGTCTGGAGTCAGCTACTTAACCCCTGTGAACTTCAGTGTCTTATCTAACACACACACATTACTATATTTGTTTCATTGTGTGGCAATGTGTGAGGAGAAAATAAACATGCCACTACAGCACTAACACACATGCCACTACAGCACTAACACACATGCCACTACAGCACTAACACACATGCCACTACAGCACTAACACACATGCCACTACAGCACTAACACACATGCCACTACAGAACTAACACACATGCCACTACAGCACTAACACACATGCCACTACAGCACTAACACACACATCACATCAGCACTAGCACACCTACCAGTAACACATAACACAAAGGTTATCATGATGAGGCTGCACCTGATAGCGCCAGTGATGTTTGCTAGCCTCTGGGATTTGGGAAAGCTTTACAGAAACAACTTCACCTAGGGCTTGTAGGATGAGTAGACCTGTGCTAAGTAAGTAGCAAGGGATTGTCTGGCAAACACAAAGAGTAGCCTGGGCGAAGACACCAAGAAAGGACATGTCTTCTTTGAAGAGCTACAGCTACCCTCTACAACAAAAACTTAAACAAAGTCGGGATGTTGCTTGGGGGAGAATCAGTGATTATCAAGAGAGACAAAAGGGTTGGTGGGAGGGTGAGGCCATCAAAGTCTCTAACAGTTTTTGTTTTGTTTGTTTTTTTTAATTGTGCTTGTTGTGGGTTTGTGCTCACATATATATATATTCATGCATGTGTGTATCTGTCACACTGTGTGTGTAAGTCAGAGACAACTTGGAGAGTTGGCTCTCTCCTACCATGGAAGTGTGCATATGGAAAGGGGGGGCATAGACCTGGAGGACCTGAAAGAAGAACTAGAGCCCTTCTAAAGAAAGTCTTCGAGCCGGGCGTGGTGGCGCACGCCTTTAATCCCAGCACTCGGGAGGCAGAGGCAGGCGGATTTCTGAGTTCGAGGCCAGCCTGGTCTACAGAGTGAGTTCCAGGACAGCCAGGGCTACACAGAGAAACCCTGTCTCGAAAAAAAAAAAAAAAAAAAAAAAAGAAAGTCTTCATTCCCATCTCTCCTGAAAAAAAAAGGGAGGTGTTTGCTGTGGCTTCTCCCTGATGGGCCCAGAGTTTCTCTAGCCCATTTAGAGAGGGTGTGTATGACTCTGCTTAGGGCTTGTGAAGTGCTACCCTGAGAGGAAGGAGCCACTGCTGAGGTGTTTTTTTTTTATCTTTTTTGCCATGGGGGACTTTAACCACATGGGCCTGCAACAGGAGCAGTGAGCAGGGGCCCCTAGGCAATAGGGGGGCAGTGAGGATGGACGGTAGGACAGTCACATCATTAGTTTCATCTTTGAGATCCCCCTCCCCAAACGAGAGCTTGTGAATGAGATCTTACCCTAAAGTAAATGCCACTGAAAAGGGATGGAACCCAGGTATCACCAATAACTGGGTCACTGTGGGTCCAAACTAAAACACATTAACAGAGCAGAGAGGACCTACATATTGTGATGCTCTTCTGTATGCTTCTTAGAGTGGGGACAGTTAATGGAACTAAAGGAGCCTTAAGTACAGAGTCTGAAAGGTGAAGGAAACAGTTTCCCAGAGTTAAGGACAAGCAGCATTTATGGGCACCTACTATGCACAGCCAGCTCTTCCAAAGGCCTTGGTTCCATTCTTTTATAACCTCATGACTGCCATTTCAAAATTTTCATGATACAGACCCAAGATTCCCTGAGTCTTGAAGTAAGTGAGCCTCAGGAAAGCATCCACCTACAGTTCACAGCCACCTGACAGCCAAGTACCAGGCATGAGCAGACGTGGAACGGTCATAGAGCCTGTTCTGCTTGGTAGAACGAGGGCACGTCTTGCTTCAGTTCATAGCCTGTCACCGGCTCTAATTATTTAACGCCTATGCTCACTGTAGCCTGCCTTTAAATAAAGGATCTTTGTGCAGTAGTCACTGCCCCACCCTAATATAAATCCAGGTTGCTAGGTCAAGAATACTCCCCAACATCTGGCCCCTTGCTGGATACTATAATTAAATAAACTGGCACCTTGGCAACTTGCCTTTGGCTTGTGCCTCTTCAGCCCAGCTTGGCAGACCTGGGAGGACAGATTCCGCTCAGCATCCAGCCAGGTATGTTCACACTGGAGACAAACAGGTTCCCAGTCTGGCTGCCAATGAGAAGCAGCAGCCAATGGAAGGAAACAGTTGTCAGCATCCAAAGGGACCAGGAGAGGCTGAGGAAGTCGCCCAGTTAGTACATTGTTTGCCTGGCGTGCACGGAAGACTTAGGTTCATTCCCTAGAGTCACACACCTGTAACCCCAGCATAGGGAAGGTGGAAGCACAAGGTTAAGACATTTACAGCTGGGTTGCTTAGATAGCTCGGCTTGTAAAGCGTGCATATGTACTTATGAATTCCAGCATTGGAAATGCAGAGACAGGAAAATCCCTGGACCTGCCTGGCAAGCCAATCCATTCTAAGCGGTGACATTTAGACCAGTGAGTGATAAGTCTCAGAAAAGATGGATTCCATTGCTGAGGGTGGCATCTGGAGTTGTCGTCCTTACTCCACAGCTCCACACACATTAAATTCGTTTTAATGTGTATGTTTCTGTGATCATATATGTACATGTGGGTACACGTTTCCAAGAAGGCCAGAAAAGGATGTTGGATTCTCTCTGGAGCTGGAGTTACATATGGTTGTGAGCTGCCTGATGTGGGTACTGGGAACCAAACTTGGGTCCTCTGCAAGAAGGGTACATCTTCCTTAACCACTGGGTCATCTCTTTAGCCCCACAAATACAATTTTTTAAAAAGAAGTTTAAGGTCATCATTGGCCACACAATGATTCAAAAGCCAGCCTGGGCCGTGTGGCATCCCAAAACAAAACGAAGCATCCCCAAATGGTCCACCAGCCATCTTATCACCCGGGTACCAGCTGTTTAAGTTCCATCTCCAGTGGAAGGCGGTATGAGAGTCTGAGTGGACCAGGACAGATGTTAGATCTCGCATGCTTTGGCCTACTGCAGAGGGCCATGCTCCCTGGCCTGAGACCCCTCCTTGCAGGGCTGGTTGTCAGTTGACCTAAGGAATGTGATGGAACCAAACTTTCTGCTCACATTAATCATGGTAACCAGCCAAAAGGGCTATGCGTTCAAGGGTCTGGAACAGCCAGGTCTCCCTTCATGTCATTTTTAACTCGGGGCTTTGGTCTTTAATTAGCACCGTCCTGACTCTAGGACACACCCATGTTGTTTAGGCATCAATGATACTCCTAACACCCTTGCACAGTCGTGCCTCTTTCAGAACCTCTTGCTAGGCCACCCCGAAGGCAGAGATAAGAGTGTTTGGTCAGAAGGAACTTAATTGGAAGGTTACATACACATGGTCTCTCCTGTCTGCCAAGACAGTTAACAACCACAAATGTCTCGTGTGATGAATAAGCAAGATAACGTGGGCCAAGAGCTTTGAACAGTACCAAGCAGATAGTGTTCAGTTAACACCGACCGACCGACCGTTGCTATTACCCTTCTCATGATAAGTCTATAAAGAAGGTATTATTATTATCTCAGCTAAAATAATTTCTTCCTGTGGAGCTTAGTCAGGGGATATCTCCTGCCCAAGGACCTTTACCTTGTGGATGCTCAAGATTCGGCTGGACTTCTTCTCACCTAGGGGGCAGTTCACCTGTGACGGTTGTATTGTATTTTGTCTTCCAAAATACAGAAGGGACTACAAAAGTGCCTTTCAAGCTCTGAGCAGGCTCTCATCCCAGAGGATTCAGGATGGCAGGGACTGCAGCTGCCATGCCTAACCATAATGGAACACTTGTCCCAGAGAGCCATGGAAGAGAGCCAACTGCAGGACATGTGAATATAGCCAATGACGTGTAGAGGTGCTTGCCTCTGACACTTCCCTCTGCTGATCCTCTAATCCTGCTTTCCCTACCCGTTCCATTCCAGTTCTAACCTGGACCAAATGGGCACTTTCCAACCTTCTGTCCTGTCCTGTCCCGTCCTGTCCCCTCCCCNCTCCTCTCCTCCCTTCCCCTCTCCCTTTTTCCTCTCTGTCTCCGCTCCTTTCCTCTCCTCCCTTCCCTCCCCTGTCCCGACCTCCCATCTGTTTCCTTCCCTCTTCTCTTCCTTTATCCTCCCTGTTTCTCCTTCTGCTCTCTCCTTGCCTCCTTTCCTCCCTCCTTCTCCTCCTCTTCCTTCTTCTCTGCTGACCTCTCATTTTACTGTGTGGCTCAGACTGGCTTTGAATTCATCACCTTTCTGCCTCAGCCTCCTGAGTGCTGGGAATACAGTCTAACACTTTTAACTCCTGGCTAAACCTCTCAACACAGCCCACTTTCTAAATGCTTCAGGCTCTCCTGGAAGCTAGGAAGCATTAGTCACTGTGTCGTCCTTGGTGACAGTAGATCTCTGCCTGTGAAGGCCTGAAGCACTTTCCGGACTGATGGAGATGCCTTGGGAGACCTGACTGCTGGTTTTAAGCCTTTTCCTTTACTAGCTTGGACAACAGTAAAAGCCAGATTGATAGTTAACAAAACAGCTTTCCAAACCTTTAATCTCATTGGAGGTGTCGGAGACTGATATTCTATTTCAAATTAAAAATAAGCTTAGATTAAGCCTATGATCAAGGTTGTCTGTCTAATAAGTAAAAACCAGGACAGGATAGAGACCAAGGTTTGTAAAATAGAAATTCCAATGTTATGATCACACTGTTGACTCCTCCCCCTTTTCATAGTTATGTGAAAGTATTTGGAACACGAGGTCATTGTGGTCTCTTGTAGCTCCCAGGTAGAGTGTAATTCAGCTTTTTCCTTTCCAGTAACTCATCTCAAGACTCCTCACTTATGACACCTGCGGTCTCTAGGGTCATTTCCATCTTCCATCTGAATTCTGAGACATTCCCATTTTGATAGTTCTTGGCATACATTTCATTCGGAGGCTGAGAGACCTATCTGACATCCATAATGAGAACCTCTCATTTGGCTGGGGATGAAGCCCTGGATTCAGTCCCAGCAAACACACAAGAGAGACCCAGAGACCCGTGCATGTAGACCTGGAACTAGGGGTGTGGATCCAAAGCTGAAACTCATTCTCAGATGCAAAGGGCCAGCCTGGGCTACATAAGACTTTCAGAGAGGGGGGTGATGGGGGAAGGCTGGTTCATTTTTTAGGGTCTTCTAGCAAATAAAGGAACAGCTCTACAAGTATGTGTGTCCCCAACACCCCCACTGTCGAAACAGTAAATATCGGAGCAACAACTCCCCTACATAAAAAGCCAGGCTTGTGTGGCATCTTCCGGCCTCATCCACTTCATCAGACTCTGAAATGATGGCGATATTGGCAGTACAAGGTAGCAAGTGATTAAGAATTTAAATGTAAAGCAGGAAATGAATGTGGCTGGCAGAGGAAGCTCCCCTGACTTCCCAGCCCATTATTCCTGAGGTCACAATCGTAAAAGCCCCTTGACTGAGGCAGTTCTCACCAGTGTTTCCCAACTGTGTGGTGTGTCCACTCGCAGGGCAACTGGTCCAGCTCACTGGCAGGAAGAAGACCTGCACTCAAGGTCTTATTAAATGACCTTCTCTTGTCACTTTATGTCACGGGCTTTTTATTTATAAAAATCAATATTGAAATAATAATAATAAAGTGTCAAGTAATGGCAATAAAGACTTTAGAATCAAATTTGTGTTTTCATCCAAGCACAGCACTTATAGTTTTAAAAGTGTATCATCATTGGCAAATAAGAAACATCTCTCTCTCTCTCTCTCTCTCTCTCTCTCTCTCTCTCAAATTTCTCCACATTATCTCTTGCATTGTGGAAAACATTTTATATTTTTAAATGATGGAGAAATACACAAAGAATGACAAGCATAGATCTTAAATGTACATCTAAGATGTTTTGATAAATAAGTCTACCCAAGTAATCAGCTCCAGACATTAACAGGAGTTCCGACCACTCCCGTTACCTTGAAGGGTGTTTTGGGTCTTCTTCCCAGCGGTCTTTGTCCCTAAGAGGCAGATGTTGTTCTGGTTACTGTCACTCGGATTCACTTTGCATGAACTCCAGATAAATGAAACTACATAGGACAGACTGTTTCTGACTGGCTTCCCCTACTGGCATAATGGTTTTGAGATTTGTCAGTTTTTGTAGTTATTTTGGTTTCGTGAGACTGGGTCTCTGGTTAAGTGCACACCAGCCTTGAACTCACTATGTAGCCAGGGAAGATCTTGAACTTTTGGTTCCCCTGTCTCCACATGCCCAATACTGGGATTACAGATGTGTGCTACCACTACCATGCCTGGTTTTACATGGTGCTGTTGATAGAATCCAGGGCTTCAAGCCTGTTAGATAAACACTCTTATCAGCTAACTGAGCTACAGAGCTTATCGATGTTACAAAATATACAAAGAATGGCTAGCAGCGTAGGCCTTAAGTATACACCTAAGATGTTTTGAAGCACACCATAGAGTGTCATTTTTTAATCACCGAGCTGTATTTCACTCCATGGATCCACTATTACTTGTTTGTCTGTGTTTCTATTAATGGGAACTTGATTGTTTCTGGTTTGGGGCTAGTGTGAATACACAGGAGTCGAAGCATTGTTAGGGAGATGTTTTCATTTCTCTTTCATTTGTTGACTTCTAGAAATGGAATCACCGAATCATCTGGTATTGTTGAGTTTATAAAGGACTGCCTAGTGCCCTTCCAAAGGAGGCACCATTACAGTCTCATCAGCTCTATGGGTGTCCCACGCCCTCCACATCAACAGCAGTACTGTCAGTGTCTTTAGTGGTATGTCTTTATGTTGGTTTGAAGTACTGAGACAGAACCAGATGGCCCCGGGGATCTGGCTCAGTGAGTACAGAAAATCCCTTCTCAACACAAACAAACAGCAAACTGATGTAATCAGAAGGGAAACCAGTGAAAAGTACTATCTCTTTGCAACTTCCCGTAAATCTACAATTTATTTATTTACAACTTAAGACATTTTTCAGGGCTGATGAGACAGCTCAGTGGGTAAAGGTACCAACTGCCAACCTGCCAACCAGAGTTCAGTCCCTGGGCCCCAGGTGGGAAAAGGACAAAACAGACTCATCCAGCTGGCTTCTGCCTGCCACACATACGCAGCGCAGACTCCACCCCTAAATAAGTCAATAAACACTCAGAAGTTTTTCAAAGATATTGGGTGCTCTTTATGTTTCCCTAAGTTTAAGCTACCCTGAAACTTCTTCTGTAGACCAGGCTGGCCTTGAACTTCTGCCTGCTCCTGCCTAGAGAGCGCTGGGATTAAAGGCCTTGTGCCACCGTACCCAGATTATAATGCTTTTGAAAAAAATGAAATGCAGTGTATTTTGTTACTGTTTTATTTTGCATCTCTCTGTAGTTTTTGGCCTCTTGTTTATCTTCCTCTGAAATATCTTTCCCTTTTTTTTTTTTTTTTTTTTTGGTTTTTTGAGACAGGGTTTCTCTGTGTAGCCTTGGCTGTCCTGGAACTCACTTTGTAGACCAGGCTGACCTCGAACTCAGAAATCCACCTGCCTCTGCCTCCCAAGTGCTGGGTTTAAAGGCGTGCGCCACCACGCCCGGCTCCTTTCCCATTTTCATATATGGTCTTTCTGTTAGGCTGTTTATGCTTTTACTGTCTAATTGTAGGAGTTGTTTATATATTTTAGATAGGTCTTGAGAAACATACACATGCATGCACACACACACACACACACACACACACACACCACATTCAAACCACATATACACATCCACCCCCACACACAAAGACAGTTTGCTGGGTGCCTGCCTGGCATGCCTGAATTCTGGGTTCTATCGTCATAGCCACAGAAGCAAGGCATAATGCTTGTTTCATGTCCGTAACCCCAGCCCTCAGAAGGTAGAAAGGTGTTCAGAAATTCAAGGTCATTCTTAGCTGCACAGCGAATTCAAGGCTAGCTTGAGATATAAAAAAGCAAAACACATGAGCTGAGCTGAAGTTTTTATTCTAATAACGTTCAACTTATTGTTGTGATTTCTTTTTCTATCCTAACTAGAACACCTTGGCTTACTCTGAGATCACGAGTTTCTCGTGATTTCTCCCAGAACATTTATGTTTGTTGCTTGCATGTATAGTGTGTTCTAGTTCTCAAATTGAACTTCAGGAATGTTGTACATGAAAGCAGAGGTATTTTCCCATAGGTATTTACCCATTTCATCACCATGCACTGAAAAGACTCTTTCTGCTGAGCTGCTGTTGTGAGAATCAGTTGGCCGTAAGCATGCATCCATGTGTCTGTTTTGAATTTGTGTATATGTCTGTGTGTGTGTGTGTGTGTGTCTGTGTGTGTGTGTCTGTGTGTCTGTCTCTGTGTTGGGAGCTCTGTAAAGCCTTTCCATCCTTATTAGGCTTCCTCTCCTGTTCTTCCTCTCCTCTTCTTTGTCTTCCTGGTTGACTTCGTGTGATTTCCTCAGCCCGGGTTCCCAGATGTTCTTACAGTGCTCAGGTTTGGCTGTAATAACTTCAGCTGGCAAGTTCTTCTACTACTTGCCCCTGGGGCTCCATTGTGTCTATACTTGATGGTCAAGTTGCCAGTGAGGCCTTCTTTGGTCACTGCATTAAATTTATAAAAATCTCTCCTGCTGGCTCTCCCTGACCCCATTCCTTGATCCCCTCAACCTTTCTCTAGCATCTATCATAACCTCCCATACTATATCTAATTTATCTCTTTACTTGTTGTCTAGTGGTACACACCAGAACTGCTTCAAGGATGCACGATGTTTAAGCGTTTTGTACACTAGTATTAACTGCTGTGTTTTTATCACCTGAAATAGTGTATGCCTTCAACGAAGAGGCAGAGTAAATATCTAATGAGTGAGTTAACAAATATGTGATTTTTTTCTTTATAGCAAAATGGGCATAAGTCGTGTGTGTGTGTACGTGTGTGTGAGTGTGCACACACGTGCACATGCAGGTGAATAAGGGGGTATTTATTCCTCTGTGTATTCTGTATTGCTGCCCACTTTATCTTTCTTTGTATGAAGCAGTCTCTCCCTGATCTGGAAGCTCACCAGTTGGCTAGACTGGCTGGCCAGCAAGCCCCTGCTATCTGCTTGTCCCTCCCCTCTGCATTCTGGGGCTGTAGACATCTGCTGCTGTGATGCTGGAGATGTAGACCCAAGGCCTCATTGCCCAGCAAGCACTTTACTCTCAGAGCCATCTCTCCAGCCCCTCCATGGGGTCTTTTTATATCTCTGAGAATACAAGGATTTTAACAAAGGATTTCCGTGTTGTACATTCCCTTTGTTCTCAGAAGCCCCTCTCCTTTGATTCCTTGGGTTTTCCCCTTTCATGTTGGTGGCGTTCTTCGGATGACTGGTACCCGAGGCTGATGGTTCACGGTTGAATCACAGATGGACTTGATGACTGACTAGGAAGCATGTATGAATATGTAAAGGTGTTTCCATAAATATCCACCCGTGTTTTCTCTTGAGCATTTCCATTTCCTTAAAGAGACACTCTCAGCTTTCTGACTGGGGAGCATAAACCTATCAGCTTGAGGCTCGGGGCCTCATGGAAAAGGGTTTCGCTGTGGGAGAGATTGTATTTAATCCCCATCATGTTCATTCCTAGGAGCCCCCTCTCTTGCTTGGTGTCTTTGGGTCTGGAGCCTCTTGAGATTATTTGCTTTGGACAATAATATTGCCATTTCCTGGAAGAGTCAAGAAGGAGCAACAGCCCACTACACATAAAGAAGAACGGGGATGTAAAAGCCCCATTTCATACACCGCAATATTCACTCTCTACATCCAACTGCGAGTCTTCTGGGGCTCAGTGGTGCAAATTAGCCTGTTTATTATCAGCTTCTCCATCTTTAGCACTTACTTGCTGACTCTCTCCATTCTGCCAAGTCAGTTATCACTCACAAAGCCATTGTCCACGTTCCAAACCTGTGCAGGCATCTTTTGCCTGGAGTTATCTCCCTTCGTTGTGTATCCTTGACGTCTTTCCTTGTTTAGAACAATGCCCCTGCCATCTTTAGTGGACATTCAACGGATCAGAAATGATAGACAAGTGACAGAAATCTAGACTGAGGATTGAGTGAAAGTGAAAGGGACCAGTGACCGACAGGGTTACCGGCTACTGTGTGTAGCTCAGCTATACTGGCATCATTTAAGCTGATCTGCTACAGAGCCCATTACTGGAGCACTACAATGACAGCCTCGCTTAAACCTAACCAAGTTCATGGTGCTGACCTAGGAAGCCATCGACATCTGTTCCAGGGGATAAAGTTGCTATGATAAGTAATTACATGAATTTGAAACACAATATCCTACTTTTCTTCGCTCATTCCCAGAAGGGAGTTTCACTGAGTTCAGACTTGTGGGGAAAAACGTCTCCCTCTTCCCTCCTTGTCCCCCTTCTAATTGTCCTGTGCCTAAAGAACAGGCCGGCTCAGACACCTGTATCATTGACTCAGTGCATTCTGACGAATGTCTATAATGTGCAAGCCACTGGTGAGGCAGGGTGCTAGAAGATGAGGTAGTAATGGTTCTGACTTCCAAGACACGTATAATTGAATTGGCAAAACAAATTTTTTTTTTCCCTTGTTCTGGTCAACCCTGCTAGCTCTGCTCGACCCCGCTCGCTCCGGCCAGCCCCACTTGCTCCCGGCCGCCCCCGTACGGCCCCCCGCTTGTTCCAGCCAGCCCCGCTCGCTCCGATGGGCTCCGTTTTGGCCCCGCTCGTTCCGGCCGTCCCCGTTCGGCCCCACTCGCTCCGGCCCTGCTAGCTCCAGCGTGCCCGCTTGCTCCAGCCGTCCCCGTTCGGCTCCGCTCGCTCCGGACAGCCTGGCTTGCTCCGGTTGGTCTCTCCGGTCCAAGGATTCATTTCTTATTATTCTTCATAAGTACGCTGTAGCTGACTTCAGACGCACCAGAGGAGGGCGTCAGATCTTGTTACGGGTGGTTGTAAGCCACCATGTGGTTGCTTTGGAAGAGCAGTCGGGTGCTCTAACCCGCTGAGCCATCTCACCAGCCGGCAAAACAAATTTTTAAAAAAATAATATAAGAGCCAGGGCTGTAGCAGAGTGGGTGACCACTTACCCAGGGCCTTGACCTTGAAACCCAGCACTTCAAACCACAGGAAGAAGCACCGAGGAGCATCTGGGCAACACTAGTTGAACGTGGTGAATTGATTTTTTCTTTTTGCGGGGAGAGTGCAAGGTGGGAGGGCAGACCTGGGAGGAACCGGAAGCGAGTGTAATTGGGATGCATGGAATGAAATTCCTAAGTAATTAATAAAAATATTATGTTGAGTAAAATAAGATGATAATATCATACTAGCTACTTTCCCCAACACTGAGACAAAAACACTTGCAGAAGCAACTTAAGAGAAGATGGATTTATTTTGGCTCCCGGTTTCAAGGAGTTTTAGTGCATCTCTCTGAGGAAGTTCATGCTGTCAGGATAGCAAGGCCTCTGGTCCTGTCCAGGCAGCTGACCAGGAAACAAAGGAAGCTAAGACAGAACCTTCCAGTACCCTGCCAGCTAGACCCCATGTTCTAAAGGTTTCCCCCCAGTGGCACCACCAGCTGGGATAGAGTTTTCTAAATATGTGAGCTTATTACACGGACATGGCAGTTTCAAATCATAACACATACGGACTCAGATGGTAGTCATATTGGCTATTCCTTTACATTTTATACTAAGAGCTGTCTTTCCACTTGCACATGACTGAGCTGTCAGTTTTCCAGACTGGGAATGGAATAATGGAGAAGTACAACGTAGCTCAGACCAAGCAGTTTCTAGCCCACATTTCTAAGCTGTTCATTTGAGTGGAGTGGGCAGCCATTAACAGATACGGAGCCTGATAAAGACGGTGAAACCTGACATTTGGGGAGTTGTTTTGTTTTGAGACAGGGTCTTGCTGTGCAGCTCAGGCAGGCTTGGGTTCTGCTAGCTTTAGTCTCTAGAATGTTGAATTCTTAAGGTACTCAGCACCAGGCTGACTTGGAGTTATTGTTTTGGCTGTAGTTGTTCAGTGACTTTCCACAGAAACCCAATAAAATAGGAGTAATGGAATAGTTGAGCGGATTTAGAAGACATTTGTAAAATGCCTGGTACGTTATACTTCACAGTTATGATCAGGAGGAATAGGAATGTCTGAACCAGACAGTTTTGATAACCTACTCCCAAGCTGTGCCTTAGTCCTCTCATTATCTTCATAAGGACAACATCCTCTGACCTATTCTTGACCTGCTGACCAGAGCAGACAGGCGGTGAGCCTAGAGCTTCCTTAATAGCACCCCCCCACACTACGGCTGCTGAAACATCCGCATGCAGTTGTCCCTGGGTGACCCATCAGGATCTGAAGAGTGGGTGGTCTTGTCCTCAATCCCCTTGGTAGTTCTATGTTCGAGCAGAGACGATGGACTTGAGTCCTGAATTCAGGTGTGTGTGTGTATGTGTGTGTGTAACCATACATGCATGTGCACATACATGGACATATAGAGAGAAGATAACTTCAAATGGCAACATTCCTCTCAGGTGCCATCCATGTTTTGTTTTGTTTTGTTTTTTGAGATAGAATCTCATTCCCCAGGTAGATGGAATGAGTAACCAACAAGTCCCTGGGCTTTGCTGGGTCCATTTACCTCTGCCTCCTGAGTATTGGAAGGACAAATGCATGTCACCACCCCAGATGACAAAATGCACGTTACCACACCAGGCTTAGGACATGGGTTGGAGCTATCAAACTCAGGCCCTCATGTTTGCAAAGGCAAACCCATTGTGTCCTGAGCCATCTCTGACCTTTCAACAAGTTTTCTTAGAAAAAGTGGTGGGTTCTCTGCAGCAGGAGCAGCTGTTAGTGGGCCCCTCAGGGTTGAGAGTTGCTGCCTATGGTAGGAATGCTGGCGTAGCTAGAAGCTTTCACCTTGTGTCTTAGTTAGGTTTATATTGCTGTTGAAAGGCACCATGACCAAGGCAAGGGACAACGTTTAATTGAGGCTGGCTTGCAGGTTCAGAGGTTCAGTCCATTATCATCATAGCAGGAGCATGGCAGAGCCAGGCAGCCATGGAGAAGGAGCTGAGAGTTCTGCATCTTGTTGCGAAGGCAAACCGCTGAAGACTCTCACTGGGAGCTAGGAGGAGGGTCTCAAAGCCCACCCCTACAGCTCCACTTCCTCCGACAAGGCCACACCTAATCCAATAAGGCCACACGGCCTAATAGTGCCGCTCCCTGGGCCAAGCAAATCCAAACCATCACAGGAGCTCAGTTTGAAATAGGCTTCAGCCTCGGCAGAAGTGGGCGGAGAAAAGCATGGCTCCCTCCTGGAGGCTCTGTAGACTCAGAAAGGTCTCCTTTGAAGTTTGTTCGACCACAAGCTCAGATGACAGCTGGTGATTGGAAAGCTAGAGTCACATAACCTGCTTGACCTTGCAGTAGAGGGCAGCCCAGGCCATACCCATTCACAAGGACAATCTCCATTCACGCTCATGCACATGCTTTTCCCTGAGGATGACTGGGAGGGACAGTAGAGAAGCTGTTCTCAGAGGAGATGCTATTCCACCAGAGGGGGTCCTTTCCCAACGTCCTCTTTAGTCTGCGAGAAAAAGGCACTGCGCATGCTTCAAGCACTGCGCATGCTTCAAAGCTTCGGTGTCTCTGTTTCATTTCCTTCTTTCAACCTTCATGCTTATTGAAACCATTTAACTGAGCCGGAGGGTCCCTAAGATGGTCTCGAAGATCCAATTCACAGCGGCAGCACTAATGGCAGCGATTAAGTCAGGAGGGAGATGTAGGAACTAAAGATAAAGACCATAAAAGGTGCTATGCTGCAGGCTTACCCAGAAACAGCTCAAGCAGTGGGGAAGTCAGGCCGTCCATTGAGTGTGGGGGATTCCTGTTGCCACTTTAACAAATGGCTGCAAACGTAAATCAATATAAATTTGTCATCTTGTAGTTTGGGGGGAGGAGGGGTTGGGGTCAGAAGAAATGTAACATGAGTTCGGTAGACCGACAGCTCCTTTTCAGAGCCCGGAGAGGGGGAGGGAGGGAAGGGGGGCGCTCTATTTCCTTGCCCATTTTGTCTGGAGGACTACAGGGACGTCCACACCTTTGACCTTATGACATATGCAAGATGTGGTCATCTACAAAGGCGTTGGACCACATTCAGTGCTAGCCTAGGATGCATGGAGCCCACGGGCTACAGGTTGGGCACACATGCTATAGAAGCTCCTAGCCCCGGCCGACTCTGACCTCCGCTTGCTTACCACATCATTTCTGATTAACACTCCTGCCTCCCTTTATTATAGAAAGGACCTGCCTGTCAGACTCAAATGAGTGGTCCAGGGCAGCCCCGTTAGCCATATCAGTGCACATGCACAGACAGTGGCATCTCTTTGGAAACCCTGGGAGAGGGTATTACTCTTGTCAGTATAGTGACCCTCTCAACCCATGTCTGACTTGATTTTTTTTTAATCTACACATGTATATATGGTCCTGTCTGAAGATGCCCAGTGTTAGGTCCAAAACAGGCCTCCAAGGGGGGTACTGCTAACAGCTCAGGTTAGATTCTGACTGGCAAGCATAAAGATTGCTTGCTAGCGGATAAACAAAAGCCTAAGAAACAGCATTCTTCAGAAACCTTGTTTCTGTTTGTCAAGAAAAGACATGCTTCCCTTAACCCCCGGTCCCCCTACAGCCCACCACCCTGGCATGGGCATCTCATTCGTATTAGCACACATAAACGTGAAACAAATCAACGACTCCATGCTAGTTCCTGGGCTGTTCTAGTTTACGTGCTTCCCCGCACTGCAAACCTGTCTCCTGAAAACCGCCAATGTTTTCCCTGCCATTTTGCCCTTCTCTCTGATCCCTGCCCCAACCCCCAGAGATAGCTGTGGCAGTGTGAATTTTCCGAATAAACCCTTTTTTTCCCACTGCAGAGTGGGCTAGTTTGGTGGTTTCCATTGCATCCTCCCTTGTACCTAGTAAAAGCCTCTTGGTGCTCTGCATATCCACTGGAGGGTTCCTAGGGCACTGGCTTCCTACTGGGTCTTGTTTCTCTCCACAAAGAATTTCAATGGAGCCAGATGCATCCTGGCTCTGTGCCAGAGTACATTCAATTGACACCGCAACCTGGGCTGCCCCCATGGTCTCTGGGTCCCCTGCAGGTCCTGATAACACACATGACTGTAGCAAAGTAGACCAGGAGAGACAGAGCAGCAGAGAGAAAGGCAGAAGAGCAGACAGCCAGACTCTGCTTGAGCCTGGGCACTTTCTATGGTAAGCGTCCATCCAAGGAGGCTGTGGAATTTTCTTCTGGTCCAGAGTAGTTTGAAAGTGATTCTGGGGTGATGTTCCTGGCCTTGCATAGCACATTCACTATTTTTCTTGTGACAGAACACCCGACAGAAAGACATTAAGGAAGGAGAGATTTATTTTGGCTTATAATTTAAGGAGTACTGCCTATGGGGAGTGCATGGTGGTATAAGTGACTCTCAGCTAGCTAGTATGGCGGGGTGGGGGTGGGGGTAGGGAGCTTGTAATAGCAGATCAGCAACCAGGAAGCAGAGAGGTCAAGCTTGGTTATAACTGGGAAGCCCACCCCCTACCTACACCCCACCCCCACCACCACCCCAGCTACCCAGTTTCTCAGGTTAAGCCCTACACCCTAGCTGTTCCATGACCTCTAGTTGGGAGCTAAGTGTTTGGGCCCCTAAGCCTGTGGAGAACAGTTCACATCTACACTGGGACAGCTAGCATGCTGTCATTCGGACTGAAGGCAATTGTACATTTTAAGAACCTCTCGGCTCTTTCTACTGCTGAGCTGGCTGGTAACAGTCTCTGATTGAATGTCACTTTGAGCCCACATGCCCTAAAGATCCCAGACCGTATCTTAGTACATCTCTTCCCTGTTGTTTTTACTCCCAGTTTCTCCCTCCTGTTGGGTCCATTCTGCATGACTGAGTACTCCAATTCACTCAGCACTGGGTGCTTTTTAAATTTAGTGTGCTCAGTGATTAATATTACATCCTGCTTCTTATAATAATTTAATTTTGCCATGCATCCTGGGCTATCATTGCTCCCAAAAGACAGTTAGATAAGATAAGACTGTCAATTAAAAAAGAAGAAAAGTTCCATACTAGTGAGATCAGAGACTACGGAAAAGAAGCAGGTTCCACTTTGAGAGTTTGAACCCTGGACACACATTCTAGAAAGTGGGCCAGGGAGATGGTTTAGTGCACAAAAGTGCTTGCTGCAGAAGCCTGGAGTTGAGTTTGGATCCCCAGAAGCCTTATTAAAAAAAAAAACAAAAACCTACCTGCAGGTATTAGGTTTCAAACCTGGGACAAATGGCTAATAAGGTGTTTATGAACCCATCAATACTGACACTGGCTGCCAGGTTCCCTCAGCATCCCTTGGTACCTACCTGTTATAGGGTATGGCTGGCATACCCCTCTCCTTTACCTGAACTTCTCCAGCCCAGGGACTGAGCTGGGCTGCCCTTCCTCCACCTACTCTCCCCTCTATGACTAAGCCATTTTGGCTATACTGTTTCTTTTGGTCCTTTTGCCCCATGGCTGCTGCTCCAGGCTTTCCTCTCTCCACCTACTATTCTGGCCCACAGGCTCAGTCTGCCAGCAAGGTCCAGGCTAGACTCTTCCAGACATTTATCTATTCTTCTTAGGGTATCATCCCATGTATCTATAATAAATATCCTCCATACTTTAGGAACAGTCATGGCCTCCTTTTTAGGTCTCTCCTTCTTTCTGCATGTAGTATACATCTATAATCCTAGTGTTTCTATAGGAAGGTAGGAGGCAGAGACAGGAGACTCTCCGGGAAATTCCCTGGCTTGCTAGACAGGAAGACATAAGGAAACAATAGGGACCCTGCCCCTCACATGTCAGAAGCTGAGAGCTTACTCCCTGCAGGTTGTCCTATGACCTCCACACAGATGCCATGGTACATATGTTCACACCTTTCACACACACCATATATGCCACCACCACCCCCACCCAAAACGCATCTATCCACACACTTAAGTCAGACCAAATTAAAATAAAGTTTTTTTTAAATAGAAAAGGACCACTGCTCTTTGTGGTAGAATAAATAGTTCTCAAGCAGAACTAAGAAGCATTAGAAGCACGCAGGAGGCTTTGACAGAACTGGAACCCAGGATGCTGGTTTGATCTGTAGAGTTAGCAATGGCACACAGTGGCGTGTGCTGCTGACCAAAGGGTCCGAGGGAGCCTGGCACGGTCCACTGATAGAGCGCCTGGAAGCAAGGTAGTTCACAAAGAAAACCTTGGGGCTTTTCACAGGGAAAGAAAAAAAAAAAAAAAAGGCTTCTACATTCCAGGCTCCCTGATGCTCTTGGCTGCCCCTAGAGGCCAAACCAGTCTCTGTCTGCCTCTGCCACTCAGCAGCTCCTGGTATCTATCTCCTTGTCTTTCTTTCATCTGGCTTCTTCTTGGGGCACTGC
>CACVCL010034429.1:0-44841 GCA_902729485.2 Mus minutoides
CATTAGGAACCTCACTTGGCCAAGTTTTAATTTTTAAATTATATTTAGTATTGATTGTGCACACATGTGTGTGCATGCATGGTGTACATATGAAGTCAAGAGCATAACTTGGGGAATCTGGCTTTCTTCTATCACGTGGATTCCGGGGATCAAACTCAGGCCATCACATATGACAGAAAGCACCTCAAAACTGAACCCTCTCTTCTGCCTCAGAAATTTCAATTGTTTTTGATAAGAGTATCCACCATATGATAATACTTCAGCATTATTTACTCACCATAAGGTGAGCCAGGTGAAAATGGTAAAAGAGACTGGTGGGCCTCTCT
The DNA here is from genome assembly GCA_902729485.2 of Mus minutoides. Taxonomy (NCBI): domain Eukaryota; kingdom Metazoa; phylum Chordata; class Mammalia; order Rodentia; family Muridae; genus Mus; species Mus minutoides. Next base: position 327 of record CACVCL010034429.1, read on the forward strand.
ACAGGACATGGCTACATTTCTCCCAAGTCTCATCTCTGGAGAGGTCTTGTTACCATCCACTCTCTTATTGAAAATGTTGCAATGATTGAAATGTTTCCTGCTGCTTTTTCTGGAAGTGTTCCTCATGGTAAGAATTTTCTAGTGCAATATTTAGGGTCTTTCAAGTATAGTATCGTATCATCTTCCTGAAGGGTGGGTGTTTTGTGATGGTAATGCACCTTCATTCTTTCCTACTGTATCTTTCTTATTTCTTTCTCTTTCCTTATTGCTATGGCTAAGATTTGAGGCTACATATGAAGCAAGAGTGAAGGAAGAAGACTCCTTTCCATATTCCTAACTTTGAAAGAAATGTGCTCAGTTTTTCTGAAGTGAGTACAGTGTTGGCAATAGGTTTGTCAAATGTAGCCCTACTATGTTGTTGCTTCAGTTCTTAGCCTCTTTTGTATTTTTATCAAGAAAGGATGCTGAACTTTGTCAAAGCCTTTTTGGTTTCTGAAACAATATGATTTCTGTCTTTTTGCCTACTATGTATTATGCATAATGACATACAGTCATTGATTTGCATACAGTGAACTATCCCTGCTCTCTTGGGGTAAAATTGACTTGTCCATTGTGTATAGCTCAGATAATGTGTTACTAAGTTCAGAGAAATTTAACTGAGAATGTCTGTGTCTATGATCATTGAGAAAATTGGTCTATATTTTATTTTGTCCTCAGCTGGCTTTATTATTAGAGTATTATTGGCTTCATAGAGTGAATTTGATAGCCATGATGGCTAATATGAACTATCAATTTGACAGCCTCTAGAATCACCATGGAAACCAGCCTCTGGGTATGCCTGTGAAGGATTATCTAGATTAAGTTAATTGAGGAGGGAAGACAAACTATAAGCATGGGTGGCATCACTCTGTGACCTGGAGTCACAGACCGAGTCAAAAGAAGGAAGGTAGCTGAGCATAAGCACCTGTCTCTTGCTGCTTTCTGAATGTAAATGCAATGTGACCATCTGGTCCAAGCTCCTGCTGACATCACTTCCCACCATGAAACTTGAGCCAGAATAAATCTTCCTTAAGTGGCTTTTGCCAGGTCTCTTGTTGTAGCAATGAACAAAACGACCAATATAGCACATTCCTTCCCTTTCTGTTTATAGGGAGGTTGAAGAGCATCCATGCCTGGTAGGATTGGACAGAGAGTCTGTCTTGTCTCAGGCTTTTCTCTGTTTGGAAATTTTATTATCTCTTCTGTCTTCTTTGCCTTTGTAGATGGGTTTGGATTGAATTTTAATTGTTTCTTGTCATACTATCTGTCTAGAAATGTATCCATTTATTCTAGTATTCCAACATTTTTGAAGCATCCCCTAATGATCTGGATTTCATGGTAATCTGCTGTAGAGACTCTCTTTTAACCTCTTATTTCATTAATCTATCTCTTTTTTCCTCATTTTTGGGGGGTTGGTTTGACTAAGAACATGCTGTTCCTATGTTTCCAAACAATCAAATCTTTGCTTCATTGGTTATCAATTTCTCTTGGCCTCTTAATGTCTCCCTTGATGTTTACTGTTTGTTTTTATCTACTCATTTTGTATTTAGCTTGTTTTTGCTTTTCCATGAGGTAGAGCAATAGGTTATGTAAAAGGTCTTTTCCCCCTTCAAATGTAAGCACTCAGAGCTACACATATACCTCTTAGAATCATTTCTGTTGTGCCCCAAAGTTCTGAGAGGTTGAGCTTTGATTTTTACTTAATGCTAGTAAGTTTTAGATTCCATCTCTGTAGGGGGATTCTAATCCAGCAATTTGGCTGCTCTGGCTAGAATGCAGATAATCCCTCTGGCTGGAATATACACACACCATTAGTGCACACCTTTAATCTCAAATAATGAATAAAGTTAGCTTTTAGAAGAAGCATCCATGCTTGAAAATAATTGTTTAATTGAGTGGCAGACAAAGTGAGGAATCAGAGAACATTTTGACAGGATAGGATATGCTTAAGTCCCATGAGGGACCCTTGGCTGGATTTCCTTATCTGGAATCACTGGGAGGGGAGTCCTTTGGTCCATGGAGTCTCAGTGCCCCAGTGTAGAGGATGCTAGGGCAGGTGAGGCTGGAGTGGGTGAATGGGTGGGAGAGCACTCTCATAGAAGCAGGAGGGGCATAGAGGGTTTGTGGACAGGAAACTGGGAAGGGGGATAACATTTGAAATGTAAATAAATAAAATAACCAATAAAAATGAGCTTCTTTTAAAGATGGTACCTGACTACTACTTTCAAAGCCTTAGGAAGAGGTAAAGGTGACTTCCTACCTGCTGACCCATTGCACAAGATGAGTTACTGTCACACGAAGGGTTTATTGAAAGAATGAGAGTGTGAAAATGACTATATAAAATAATCCATAGATTTAAACCAACTATCATTGTTTTTCTAGAAGTAAGTCTAAAATTCATATGGATCAGAAAATTGCCAAAGAAGCAATGCTATCTTAAACATAAAAAGTGATTTCTCTTTTAATTTTTATAATTACATTTTTATTGTAAATAACTTGCAAGTAAAAATCATCACACAGAAACATTAGCCAGAACCAAAGTCTATATATCATGATGAATAGCTAGTCTGAAGCTGTGGAGCTTCTCATTGGATTCTACGTTTTCACTATTAAATATTTTTATGCAGTTATTAATTACCAGACATAAACACTCATATACAAAAATCTATGGCAGAGTTAAAACCAGGAAGACAATTGGCTTTGCATCCTCTTTCATGACTTGTGCGTTCATTACCAACCTTTAGCTCTTCCTCATCCCCAATATTTACCCTTATCTTTCTCTCTTCATGTTATACTCTATACCTGTGTGCATCTTTGTTTTTTTTTTTTTGATAACATAAGCTGCCACTCTATATGTTTGGTATGATATAGATATGCTTTCTATGCCTGAAGTTAACATGCTAATCTTTGGTATCAGTATCTGAGAGGAGAGTGGCTATAACAGGTTTTATTATTGCATATAATTTTATATGTGATTTGTATTTACCTGTATTAAGTAACTTTTAATAAACATAGCAGAGCTTCCAGCATAACAACTCTTTCTCTACTGCTCTGAAATGCAGTAGAAATGTAGAAAGAGAGCTTGAAATTCTGCAGACAGCCTGCTTCAGGGTGAGGCTCACTGCATTTTTGTTACATATGTGCTGTGTTTATTTTGTCTCTGAATGATGTAGCTCAGCGGTATTTGGCCTCTGGGTAAGAAGAAACTATTGCATTAGCTTTGGCTATAAATTGGTACCACTGGGATAGACAGCTATGCTTGTTATTGTGTGATTTTTCCCCCCCACAAGGTATTGTCTGAATATCACTTGTGCTGGCTAGATTTATGTCAACTTTACACAACTCAGTGTCACCTGGGAAAAAGGAGTCTTCATTGAGAAAATTCCTCCATAGGATTGACCTGTAGACACATCTGTAGGACATGTTTTTGATTGATAATTGATATGGGAGGATTCAGCTCACTGTGGGTTAAGCAATTCCTGGGAAGGCAATCTTGGATATCAAAAGGAAAGTAGGCTGGGAAAGTCATGAATGAGCAAAGCAGTAAGCAGCATTCTTAATGGACTTTGCTCCAGTTCCTGCTCTGATTTCTCTTTATAAAAGACTATGATAGGGATATGTAAGCAGATAGAAACCCTTTCCTCCATGTGTTGTTTTGGGTCATAGTGTTTTTTTTTTTTGTTTTTTTCATTTGCAATAGAAACCTCAACTAAAAATTCACTCATCATAACAATAGCTCAGTAGGTATATCCTGCAGTTTTGTTGTCTGGGTCAGTTAGCCTCAACATCTATGTAGTGATTATGAGAGAGAATGGTTTTGATCCCTGTACATTTCAGTTAATTTATCATTTAAAAGAATAAATGAAACACTTGGGTACAGTGGACACCTGCACTTGCAACCTTTCTGTCTTGCTGGTGTACATTAGTGTTATAAAAGTGACATGTGACAGGAAGTCCAGGTGACAATAGAATTCATCATCAATACTGGGGAAATAAAACTAGGTATTAATATGTCCTTACATAGAGAACATGCACATAGAGTCTTGAAGTGATGTGTGTGTGTAATTAAATGAATTTAAGTTTCATTAAATGAAATACAAATTTAATTGCTTTGAATTTTGAAAAACAGACTGATGACCAAACTCTGGGTCCTGGAAGTGTGTGTGTGTGTGTGTATGTGTGTTTGTACATGCATGTGTATTCACATGTGTGTGGAGGTCAAAGGTTGATGCTGAATATTTTCCTTGATTGCTCTTTACCTTGCCTATTTAGTCAGGACCTCTCACTTGAGCACAGACCTCACCTATTTGGCTAGTATTAGCTACCTTGCTCTTGGGACTCCTGACATTTTCTAACAGCTAGGCTTACCCATAAGTCCCATTACCTTCAACCATTCGGCATCCTTTTGAAGCTCACAATGTACTCTGTCCACAGCCTTCAGAGATGGGTCTGTGTAAACACCAGTAATTGCAGAATAATATGAAAGTATTTGTTTTCTGTTTGGTTTTTCACAATCACCCCATATCCCCACTCTGCAGGTAAATTTAATAATTATATATATATATATATATATATATATATATATATATGTGTGTGTGTGTGTGTGTGTGTGTATGTATGTATATGTATACGCATATGTATGTATATGTATATGTATATGTATATGTGTGTATATGTGTGTGTGTGTGTATATATATATACATATATATATATATTGATCGATAGCTCAGTCTGCCTTCTAGGCTTGATCCTTCAGATAGTTTTCAGTGCTGCTGGTAGTTGCTCATTTGAAGTCTCATGAGTGCTCCTGGATACTCTTTGCCAGCACTGCTTGCTCCTGGATACCCTTTGCCATCACTGCCTTTTCGGTTCCTTGTCCAAGAGACAAGCTTAACTCAGTGTCATCATGCAGCCCTCCCAACCTTAGGAATTCCAGACACTGGTTTCTTCAGTGACATATAAGATGTAGAAAACAATGAGGATGTGATTTACAATTTTTTACTATCAGTGTGTGTGTGTGGAGATAGTAGCGAAAATAACTAATTCTCACTCCAGAACACTTCAGCAAGAATGGCACAAGCCATGGTGTGAATACACTTTGCTTATTATAGAGTGCTAGCCACTGAGATTTGCTGCTTCTCAACATAGCTGACAAGAAGGACATTAATTTAATTAAAACTATGCCTCAGTCTACAGGAAGGGGTTAAGACACTGTTCCCTGGCAGATAACCAAACCTTGATGGCTTAGATTCTTTATATAAAATGGGTAGTCGCACATCACAGGATTTGAGTTCTACAAATTCTAAGTTATTTTTTAAATATCTTCCTGAGTAGAATATTTTTATATAAATAGCTATTCTAGTCATTGTTTTGAAGTAAACACACACACACACACACACACACACACACACACACACACACACAAGTACATACATGTTTGCTGCCTGGACTACTCGCTGCCTGACCCTACCTGCCTTTGGAGGTTGGTGGTGAATCAATGACACAGATTCCAAGAGCAGGTGATAAATGCTGCAGCAAGCTTACCTGAACGCTGCTGCAAGTTCCTTTAATACCCTCCACCTGAGCCCCATTGGTCCAAAGAAAGCATGTCTTCTAAAGAGCAGTCCCCGATTGGCTGTCATTGTCTGTCTACATCAGCAATCCTTGGTGTCTCAGGCAGTCTTCAATTAGGTTCTCCTGCAGGAGATGCCTTTGCAGTTGTACAGCCCCTGACATTTGCATAGAGGCCACCCTGCCATCCCTCCCACACATGTTCATCATGGACAGGGCTGCTGCAAGCCTACTCAACCCCAGAAGGTGCTTTGCTTGAACTGGTGGAATATACAGACACAGGACTTAGCTAGCTGCAGTCAATTGTTCTGTTCCCAGCAAAGCCATTAGTTAGGGCTCTTATCTTCCCTAGACACCCACTGTTGAAGGAAGGAATGAATATGTCTGACAAAATATTAATCTCTGATCTCTGTGAATTCAATGATACTTACATAGTGACTTCTAGACCAGCCAAGGCTACATAGTATGTCCTCAAATACCAAAATAATAAAAATAATACTATAATAATAGTACATCTGAAAAATCATACTTTTGAGCCTACAAGTAGATGTTCAGGGAAAAAATATAAGTGAACTATATGCATATTCTAGAGCAAGCAGTATTTCTTGACAGAGTAACAGTTAGCCTTGGAGCACGGCCTGGGAGCATCCACTCATCCCATTCTGTCTCTGGATACTACAGTCTGGGCTCTAGCTGATCACAAAAGAGCCAGGGAATAATGGCCTTTGCTGCCCCATCTTTATGTCCCTCCCTGCTTTCAACAAAAGTGATACCTATCAATCATCTAGCTAGCTGCTATCCATCATCTATCTACTCATCCTACTATCAATTGTCTATCATCTATATATCTACCTATCATCTCTGTGTTTATTTCTCTATGTATAATTCATGTACCTATCCATCTATTAATGACCTATCTTCTACTTATCACATATATCTATAATCTATCACCTGTCATATACTGATTAATCATCTCTTTTATCTATTTATCATTTATCTGGCTATCTATCATATATTTATGACATATCTATCAATTCTATCTATCTATCTGTCATCTATTAACTATCTATATATCTCTACTTAACTGTATTTTTTTTCTTTGACATGAGCTATGATGATGTGGCACAAGCTGTCCCAGAACCTAGGATCCTACGTCCTCAGACTGCTGAGCACTGGGGTTACAAAGGCACAGCAACACACCTGGTAGTGTATACTTTACACCCACTTGCTTAAAAATCTTCAATGACATACTTTTTTTTTCTTTTACATAAAACCTACTTCTCTTTGTCCCTTGATGTTTAGAAAAACAAAACAAGGCCAAGCCATGTATTTGTAATACATAATAAGCAATTCTCTCTTGCATAGCACAGGTATACAGATAGAGTTAGAAGAATATTTATTCTCTTTTTTTTTTTTAATCAAAATCTGTCATTAGAACCAGATGTTGTGGCTCATGCTTGGAATCTCAGTATTTGGAAGGCTGAGCCAGTGTATTCCCATGAGTTCAAGACCATCCTATGGTACATAGTAAGTTCCATGCCAGCTTGTGCTAGAGGGCAAACTCTCAAAGGGGGGAAATGTCTTTTAACTTTTGGTGGAATCTGAGTAGTTCCTTCCTTTGCATAAATAATGTGCTTTTTAAAATCTAATACATCTATTTCCAGCACATGGGGCTACAGGATGAAAGGACAAATGTTTTGACATGCTTTCCCTCCAAACCTTCAATGTCAGGTCTTACCAGGAAGTCAGATGAGGTGTTATGTTGACATAAGGTGACAAAGTATGGCTTCTCTGTGTGTATGGAACACTGTGGTCTGTGCAGCAGGAGCTGATGAATTGCCTCATGCATTAGAGGACATTAAAACCCAATGTCTCATCGCAGATGAGAAACTCTGTGTCTTAAGTTCCTAATGTTCTTTATTGAATATCACTCAGACTCTAGGATCCCTTTCAGAGAAAGGGCACAGTCTCCTCATGCTCCGAGTGTATTGCTGAGGTCCTCAGAAGAGACAAGTTAAGTTGGAATTTTTTTTTCCATGAAAAAGAAGTGTTTGTTAAATGTACTCGAAAAATGAATACAGCATGTGTCCCTGTGGGGTGTAATGAGGATATCATTGCTGAGAGTTGGGAGTAATCACACTCCTTCATCTGTGTCAGGGACAAGAATGAGTTCAGGGGAGGGGAGTTCCCTGTCAACAGTTGTCTCAGCAGCTTCCATGGTCAGTCTTCTGCCTCAGCCTAGCTCCATGTATGGCAGAACTCTGTTTACTTACTTATCTATCTTTCCTTTTGAAAAGTTGGTGAGCAATGACAAAGAATGAGTTCTTGGGTTTTTATTGGCCATTTTATTTATTTACACTTCAAATGTTATCCCCTTTCCTGGTTTCCCCTCCAGAAACCCCATGCCATCCTTCCTCCCCCTGCTTCTATGATGCTGCTCCTACACCCACCCACCCACCCACCCACCCACTCCTGCCTCTCTGCCCTCACATTCTCCTACGCTGGGGCATTGAGCTTTCCCAGGACCAAGGGCCATTCCCTGACAAGGCCATTCTCTGCTACATATGCGGCTGGAGCCATGGGTTCCTCCATGTGTACTCTTTGGTTTGTGGTTTAGTCCCTGGGAGTTCTGGGGGTTCTGGTTGGTTGATATTGTTGTTCTTCCTATGGGGTTACAAACCCCTTAAGTTCCTTCACTCCTTTCTATAACTCCTTCTTTGGGGACTTCGTGCTCAGTCCAATGGTTGTCTGTGAGTATCTGCTTCTGTATTTGTCAGGCTCTGGCAGACCCTCTCAGGAGACAGCTATATCAGGCTATACCAGCAAGCACTTCTTGGCATCCACAATAGTGTCTGGGTTTGGTGTTTGTATATGGAATGGATCCCCAGGTGGGGCAATCTCTGAATGGCCTTTCCTTCAGGCAGTTCCTCAGAATATTGGACATAGTACTACATTAAGACCCAACTATACCACTCCTGAGCATATACCCAAAAGATGCTCCAACATATAACAAGAACACCTGCTCCACTATGTTCATATCAGCCTTTTTTTATAATAGCCAGAAGCTGGAAAAAAAAAACCCAGATGTCCTTTAACACAGGAATGGATACATAAAATGTGGTACATTTACACAATGGAGTACTACTCAGCAATTAAAAACAATGAATTCATGAAATTCTTAGGCAAATGGATGGAACTAGAAAATATCTCCAGTGAGGTCACCCAATCACAAAAGAACACACATGGTATGCACTCACTGATAAGTGGAGTCCAGAAGCTCAGAATACCCAAGATACAATTCACAGACTACATGAAGCTCAAGAAGAAGGAAGACCAAAGTGTGGATGCTTTAGTCCTTAGAAGGGGGGGACAAAATACTCAAGGGAGGAGATATGGAGACAAAGTGTGGAGCAGAGAATGGAAGAATGAGTTCTTAATCTGGAAGCTCAGGAGGTCCAGGATCTTTCATGTCACCATTTTGGTTAGTGCGATGAAACATGAATTGACCTGTGTGTGGGATTCACTGAGTTGTAGTCTCTCTTATGATTCGTAAATCTCTACTGCTTCCGCCACAGCCAACCATGTTTCCAGCCTTACTATCAATAGCATACCAGAGACACATACCCTTGCTCCATTAGTAGAGATACTACCTCAGACACGGACTCTTAATAGAATTCCTCTGACTCCTCAAAAAACTGAATAAACAAATGTTTGAGGTTTTTGTTGTTGCTGCTGTTGTTGTTACCAAGAGGCCATGACCAGAAACAACAGGAGGAAAGGATTTATTTTCCCTTTGCAGCTCGTAGTGCTTTGTGTAGGGAAGTCGGGACAGGAACCTGGAGCTGAGTCCACTGAGGAACTCTGCTCAGCAGCTTGCACCCCCCCATATGCTCACTTTGCTTTATGAGACATCCCAAACCACCGGTAGAGAGGTGGCACCAGTGTACTAGGCTTTTCCACATCCATCACCATTGAAGAAGATGCCTTCCAGGCTTGCCAATCTGATGGGGAGGGGGCATTGTCTTTATCGAGGTTCCATCTTTTCAGATGGCTCTAGCTTGTGTGCAAAAGCCAACCTGCACATCCACCTGAGACATTTGGTATGATATGGGTTATTTGACCCTACAGACAGGGCTGTGCTGTCATAAAATGTGTAAAGACTATCACTAGGATTGAAAGGGTGATAACATATATTTAGAATCTGGTCATGCTGCAATACTACAGGTATGATACAAGATATCAAACAACATAGTAAGAGCTCCTCATTTTCAGATATTCAGACAGCAGCAGACTTCTATTGACTAATGAAAGGAACTGGTGGATGCCAAAGTCAAATCAGGTCAGATCAGGTTTCCAGCCCTGCTGCCTCAGGTGCAGGGAACACAGGAAGCTCTTCATGTGTCCTGGTTTTCTCCAGCTAGCTGCTGCTTCTTGTACATTGCAGCCTGTTCTCTCATGTGTGTTCACAGGGAACATCTCAGTGTGGCCATATAAGGATTTAAGCTCAATTATGTTACAGCTCTAGGTCAACTCCTCCTGATAATTATACTCATGTAATAAGTTAAAGCTTAAATATTTGGATGCTTATGCCTATAAGCTTCACCCAGCAGAGCAGTTAGTAAGTAGTCACTGTATGGGGAAATGTATGGCTTGTGGTTTGCACTTTCATTTTTGACTTGGGTATGGGTAGTGTTTAATAAAACATACATCACAATTTCTCATCAGATGGAGAAAACCTGCTAGAGAAGGCTGGTCTTGAGGAAGACATCAACATGGCTATTGCATATAGGTGGGTTTATTCCTTCAACTTCAAATATATTGACAAATCTTTGCTGCTCACTTACTGAAAAGTCATTTACCATCCTACTGTGTGCCAAGCATCTGCCTGCTATAAAGGATACAGGCAAGAAACAAACCCATGGTTGGTGTGGATGTGTTGGGTGTGTTGCTAGTGCTATTGGTTGGGTTTTTTTGTTTGTTTGTTTTGTTTTTTTTTTGTTTTTGTTTTTGTTTTTCGAGACAGGGTTTCTCTGTGTGCCCTGGCTGTCCTGGAACTCACTTTGTAGACCAGGCTGGCCTCGAACTCAGAAATCCGCCTGCCTCTGCCTCCGGAGTGCTGGGATTAAAGGCGTGCGCCACCACGCCCGGCGCAGGTTGGGGGTTTTTAAGACAGGTAATACACGCATTGAAACAAACAGCTGCCCTTATTCTTGCTTCTAAGAAACCTCAGTGGGTATAAGAGAGTACAAGTCATGAAGCACTAACCTTTTTAAAGCATCTCAGAGGGAATGAGATGGAAATGAAGGCACAGGCCCTCGGGCTAGCAAATATGTGGATCAGAGGCATAACTGATGATTCCATTGCTCACAACTGTTTTCTAAAAAGCTTGGGAAAATATGCGTATTCAAACAATCATTTGCAAATTTTCCATATCAGTATGTGCATGTCCAACTGATTTTTATGGGAGTAGTTCTGTGAATATACCACAATCTGAATAACTAGGCTCCTTTTGACTGATTCTTACTTGTCTATTACCAAAGAGTTTTGATAAATTTATACTATATAAATTTATAGAGTGGATATCATATATTTATTAATCTTATAGAATAGAATTAATAAATAAAAATATAATAGATACTATACAGTAAAATGGATATAAGATATTTATTACTATTATAGAATAGCATTAATAAATAAAAATATAATAGTTATCATCTTAAGGCTGTCCTATAATGAAGAATGCCATAGTTGAGTGATATGGCACCGCGTAGTATGTGACTGAAAGAATAGTCCTGGGGCAGTGATGGGCTGGCTACTCACTAACACTTGGAAACTGCTAAGTTTTAAAATAATCTCTCTCTCTCTCTCTCTCTCTCTCTCTCTCTCTCTCTCTCTCTCTCTTTGATGCAGGAATAAAATTTATTCATAAGAATCCTCCTACAAAAATCAGACTTAACTTTCAAGTAGTATATGCCCTGAGAGACCCATGCTTCAGCAAACATTCCATATGGCTTGCTCATACCAGGAAGTCATGACAACTTCATTTGACCAACAATTTGGGGTAAAACTCAAGCGTCCACTTGTCAGTGTCCAATGCCACACATAGTTCTTGTGAACAGCAGCTAGCAAAAATCCTGGGATGGCTCTGCACAGGACACCTTCCCAGGAGCTGTGAGGAGCCAGTCTGTGAAGTGTGTCACGCGGCATCACATTGACAAGGCTGGGATGGCGTTCGTCTGGAACAACCTGCCAGATGCTGCCATGGTGTCAATATGCTCACTTGGCCTGTCACAGCTGTCCTGATCTGGAACAACCTGCCAGATGCTGCCATGGTGTCAATATGCTCACTTGGCCTGTCACAGCTGTCCTGATCCAATGTGTGTTCTGTCGTGTAACTGTCAAAGATACTGTTACATTGGCAGGCCCAGCGGGTGATGTGCTTGACTTTCATTCTCTTCTTTTGCAGTCTCATATGATCGAAGATAAAGCAAAGGACTGACCAATACGTCAGCCTAAGCTTCTAATGAGTAAGCCACCAGAGTGTATTAACTTGTTCTGATTCATAGAAGAGAGAAAGCAAGTCAGACTCCAAGTCACTCAGCTCAGGCACCGGCCCTGGGTTGGACTCACTCCCCTCTCACTCCCATCTCTCCCTCTCCCTCATCCTCTTCTCTTTCTCCTTTCTATCCTCCTCTCTCTGTGTTTCTCTCTGTCTACGTCTCTCTCTCTCTCTCTCTATCTCTCTCTCTCTCTCTGTCTGTCTGTCTCAGGAGACTGAAGAATTCCTGCCTGTTTCTGAGCCCACAGTATTTCTGGCTGAACGTTTCTTTAAATGTTGAAGTAACGTTCTCTGAAGTTGAACACTTTAGAGCTCAAACAGATCAATGTGTGGGCACAGCTGAACCAAGCTGCCTTAAGTGTGACAGGCAGGGACCACAGGCACAAGCAGTGCTTCCTTAAAGGGATGCAGCCTTGTTATCTGAGGGCTAGCTTCTCAAGAATAAAACTCACTCTTTTCATAGTCAGATGCTTTAATTTTTTTTAAATTTGAAATAGTTTAATCTCAGAAGCAGTTGCCAAAATGGTGGCATTCCACCTTGCCATTCACCCAGCTTCCCTTGGAGAACATCTTACTCAAGCACATTGTTACACTGTAGTCTGGACCTTGATTCCTGTTGGGGTAATAATTGATCTACTTAGACACTGCAAGTTTCCTGACTCCAGAGAGGAATATTGCATATGGTGCTCTTGATCCCAAACCTTGTTGAACGTAGAATTTTTTCCCCACCATTACAATGTCCTCATTTGAAGAATTTCATCAATCTTTGACCTCAACTACATGGTCTACATGTTCCAGAGAGCCGATGTTTCCCTTTCTTAATTATTAATAGTGGAAGTGTCATTTCTGAGTGATAGTTGTCCATTGGGCTGTTTGAATCATCAATGGTTTTCTTTTCTTTCTTTTTTTTCCACTAAAAATGGCATTCATTCAGCAGTGTATTCTACAACTCTGAGTTTATTACAAAAAATGGTTATATATATAGTGTATCCATGAAGTCTCTACAAGCTCTATCTACTAAAGATTCCCTAAAGATCTTTGCCTTTCTTTATGGCTTTCTGTGCTCATCATATGAACTTCTGGATACAAAATGTAAAGAAGAGGTCTCAAGAATTTTAAAAGAACTTGGGTATCCCTTCCCAGTATTCAAGAGTTCCACTTTATTAACTGTCTGATATGTCTAAAAGATCAATCTACTACAATATCATAATTTTTGGATAGAATATTATATTATGTCTATGAAAGATTAGTTTATCTTTATTTGTCAGGAGCCTTAAGTTGGGCAATGTTACTCTTATACTTCTCTGTGATCTCTCTGATGTTTTCCAGGAGATATTTAGACATGCGTTCTTCATTCGTTCTGTTTGCTTTAGCATTCTGCTCTTCAAGATGTTTCTCCAAAGACCCTACATGTGTAGCAACCATCTCTAAAAGACGTTGTAAGTTGTTTCCCACCTTCCTTTTTTCTTCAGTTGTGGTCTGCACAGCTAACTGGTATTCCCGCTGGACACGTCTAGCTCACCCATGGCTTTATCTAGGCCCTCGTTCACCCTCCTCTCCAGCAGGTGCTTGTGTTTCTCCAGGGACTCAAGCTCACTGGCACACTTCTTGTATTCTTCCTCAGCTTCCTTAACAGTTTGTTGGTAAAGGTCATCCAGCTTTTGAACCTCTTCCTTCAGCATCCTCACAGTCCTCTTGCTTTCCATTTTCATGGTGTTCAATTGTTCTAAAGTATCCTCCAGACCCATCCTTTGTATTCAGAACTTTGTTAATTTCTTCCATCAGTTTCATTCAAGAGTTCTTTGAGAGGTACATACACTTGACAAGTGTATTTGACAAGGCAGTTGTCACCAGCCTCAGGATTAAACTTAATTTCAAAGTTGTAACCTTCAGAGTTCTCAGCACCTTTGGGGATAAGCTTTAATTTTCTAGCTAACTTGTGGGACTCTGCTAACTGTGCTTCTTCGCCCCTGGTGTATTTCAATTCCTCATTCCACATTTGTTGTTGTTCAGCTTCCAGGTCTTTGCTTAATTTATTAATAGTCTGCTGCAATTCATTTTTCCCATGATTTATTCTCTCAATGTCAGTGACTGAATACTTCTGGTTATCAATGACACTCTGTAGTCAAGTGTTTCCTGTTTAACTGTTTCCTGTTTAACTGTTTCACATTCTAGTTTTAATCTACCAATTTCTTCAAGACTGCTCACTTTCTGTTTCAGAATGGATGAACGAGACTCCAAGTTGCTCATGTATGCTTTATTGTTTTGAACATCTCCTTGTAAGGAAGCTTTCTGTTTCCTCAGTGATACCAGACAATCCAGTTCTCTTTCTCTTTCCTACTCCAGTCTTGCAATCTGTTATTTTACTGCATTGTTTTCTGCTGCTCGTGATTCCAGCTTCGACCCATCTACCTTATCCAAGTCCATCAGCCTTGACTGCAGCTCCGCATCCTCCTCTTCAAAGCTGTCGGCCCCAGTCATGAACTTCTCATAGCATTTTTGGTGTAGTCCAAAAACAACTGATTGTGTTTAATTCCATCTTCAGTTTCTTCTCCCCAGAGCTACCCATCATCAAATAAAGGTGAGCTTTCTTTCATGGCAGTAGGAATCTCCTTGCAGCCTGTTAGCCACACCAAGGCAGCCACATGTGAGACCACGTGTGAGGAGATCCCACTGTATACATGGAGCTCTTGGACAGTGCGAAGGGATACCCAAGTTCTTTAAAAATTCTTGAGACCTCTCCTTCAAGTTTTGTATCAGGAAGTTAATGTGATGGGCACAGAAAGCCATAAAGAAAGGCAAAGATCTTTAAGAAATATTTAGTAGATGGAGCCTGTAGAGACTTCATGGGTACACTATATACATAATCATTTTCTGTAAGAAATGGATAGAGTTGTTGAATATACTGCTGAATGAACACTGTCATTAAGTGGTCTTGGGTCCTTTATTTTTATCCATGTTCACTAGTCCTTTTCCCCAATATTGAAACGTTTCTTCAGATGTTGGTTTGTGTGTACTCAGCTTTCCAAAGGTTGATCTTTCTTTGGTTTGAGGAGGTATGAAGGCCTGGTTTATTGATGTCCAGGGACCTTAACTCCTGCATAGAGAGGCGGCCAGCACCACAGGTGGAAACTGAACTGTGTTTCATGCTTGCACCTTTCTCTTGGCTTCTCAACAAGACCCAGTGCCCAACTTTCAGTAAAATGCATGACGGCACACAAAAACAGCCGCCAAAACAAGAGCTTTCATCTGGGTCAGCCCAGGGAGGTTTGAATTCATCAGTGGCTTTCTAGATGGATGTCTTCAATGGTCTTGGATTAACCTCATCTCTGTCTGCAAAATTTGAAATTTTCAGCACAAAATTTTCATGGTATCTTTTATGCATATACTGATATCTTCTTGTGATTTCATTTCCATGATTGATAATGGTGCTTCATGGCCTGATATTGAGGTCTCTTGCATCTTCTTCACTGGGGTTAGCAACCTTCAGTTCATGGCTGTTGATTATTATTATTGTTGTTTTACATTTCAAAAGTGTCTTCCTCCTGATAGACTGATGTTCATATATGTAACTTTTCATGTGTTATCCTATATTCTGTAATCTTCCTTCGCATTTTTATAACAGTCTTTCAATGGGAAAACATGATTTCAATTTTAGTGAACACCCACAGAAAAGTTATATTTTCAAAGGATGGTTTTCTTAGTAATTTAGAGCTTTGTCAAAATAAAGAATTTGATAGCTATCAGCTGGTGAATGGGGAAACCTGTTTTGGTATAGCCATGAAACTGTATATGACTCACCAGGGAGATATCACTGTGTCAAAACAGTTGAATGTCAGAGGTGGCATTCTAAGTAAAAGGCCCTAGGGAAGTGGTGACATAGAGGGTTCTCTAGATATGAAATTATAAGAATGTAAAGTGGCATGGGAGTAGAATGGCACTGTGGATGTTTTGGAAATAGTTAAATGAGAATATTTTGAAGAGATGGAGTTGTTCTAAGACTAGACTGGAGTTAAAGTTGCATAATATGGTAACATTATCGAGAGTTATTGGAGCATACACACAGTCAATTTTATAGTTTGCTGATTATTCTTCAATATCCAAAAGTTAGACCAGTTATTATAACCTTGCTCCTCTCTTATATCCACAAATGAAAAGCAAAACATAAGAGTTCAAGAAGATGAAATGAAGTCAGCAAATATCTTAGAACATCTCTGATTACCCTGTGTGCTCCTACAGCCTAAATTCGAGGGTGTTTTTGGAGACAAACACATGCTGTCTTAGTTGGGTTTAAGGCTAGCATGGGAAGTAAACACATATAAAATACCCAGTGGTCAGGTACCAGAAACTCCAGGTCATGTGCAACAGCATAATTGGTGAAGTGGGCAGGTAGGACTCCTGTCACAAAAGGCCGGGGTATTGGGAAATAGAGCACAAAGGCAAAGGCAGAGGAATGATATTAACTGGCTTGGAATATGGAGAGGCTGGGAGCCAAGGATGATGGCTTACTGTAGATCACTGGTTCTCAACCTTCCTGATACTGTGACCCAATACTGTCATAAAATTATTTCCCTGCTACTTCATAACTGTAATTCAGGTTACTGTTATGAAATGTAATGTAATATTTATTATATGTAGCTCCCTAAGGGGGTTGTGACACACAGGTTGAGAGCCACTGTTCTAGAAGCTGGACTAACCCAGGTAACTTCTCTGTGACAACCTTCCAAAAGCAGGAAGACCTGCTGCAACCTCTGCATTTGAAATCCACGATGGAGCTTAGGCATCTAGAACTGGTGGATAATAAACTAACCTGTTTTTATTGTACTGAGTTTGTATAGTTGACTTTATTAGTCACAGGAAATGGATCAGGGTCTACTGATCTGTCATCACTAAAAGTTTCAATCTAAAACATGCTGGTGACATGGGGACTTGCTTTGCAGTGACTCAATCATGATCCCAATCACTAGGTGAGCAGATATGATTTCTATCAATAAAATTACTTTCTCTTATACTGAAAGATGATATTTAATTAGTCATGTAAAGTATATAACAGTCAGCTCGACAATGCCCAGTATAAGCTCATACATTTTTTTTCTAAACTTAGAACCAAGACATCACAAAGCTGGTATTGTGGGCTTTCATCTTCAGACATTAATCACTGAAGAAAAAATGTTTAATTTCCAACCGCACTGTGCAATTGTGCAGATGTCGGGATGGGCAGGGTCTAGTCTCACCCTTTCACGTACTAGACCACACGAATAGATTGGCCCAGAGCATGCGTGCTGTGTGCCTCAGGACTGGTTATGATTTTCCTGACTGTACAGTTTCTCCTGGTCTCAGAACAGAGAACTTGTTTCTTTTATTGCAGATTATATTTTCTCTCTCAGATTATCAGAAATTTCACAAGGCACAAGAGTTTCTAAATAGAATTAATTTTTGCCTCAGAGATGAATAAATTATAGGAATATAATTTACTACATTTAGTATTTTTAGTTAATCAGAGCATTTGGTATATATCAACATGTGAGGATACCTTGTGTGGTAAGGCAGTATTTGCACATAGTCACCATGGCTTATCTGTGTAAGTTCTGTCTTTATGTCACCAGGGTGTGTGATGTTATAAATATGGACAATGAGGAAATCATACTGTCATCCAGCACTGTTGTTCTGGTCAAACCTGTCTTTGCACAGATTTCTATATATTTTTTTAAAAAGGTAGTTATGACCTCTTTGAATATCATGTAAAGCACCATCCATAAAGCCCTTATCATAAATATTTAGCTTATAGTTTGTCTCAAATTAAGTTAGTTAAAATTATACTCACCCAATGCTAAAATTGTCCATTGTTAACAAGTATAGATGCTGTATTCTGATGTTCTCAAACACCAATAGCAGTGAAATGAGGCCTATCGCTCTGTTCATTACACACTTATTTGAAAGCATCAGAAATAAAACATGAATAATTTAACATGAAAAAATAGATTTAAGAGGTTATCTATTAACTCACAGAACTTCTAGGAATCCAGAGAAGATGACACAGAAACTGCACAGGCAGAGATAGTACTCTACTG
Source organism: Mus minutoides (assembly GCA_902729485.2). Classification (NCBI taxonomy): domain Eukaryota; kingdom Metazoa; phylum Chordata; class Mammalia; order Rodentia; family Muridae; genus Mus; species Mus minutoides. The sequence continues at coordinate 18,567 of CACVCL010034429.1, forward strand.
CCCAGCCCACAACACAGCACAGCTGGGGATGACCCAAACATCGCTGCCTAAACGCACACTGTTCATAATGGACAGCACAGTACAACCAATTGTGCCGTCACTTCTGGAACATGAGGGGAGGACGTCCATGGGCACCATCTCCATAAGGCCAAGGTAGCCTCTTTCCCCAGGGCCTCAGGTCCAAGGGTGACAGTTCCCAGTTTGCCAGTGTGATCAGGAGCTGAGAATCCAGGTCAAGCCCCTTGCCTTGCCTGTGGGGTTGTGGGGCATGATCACTCACAAATTAAGTTCCCAGGGGAGGAGAGACTCTACTTCTTATGCCAGGACCACCTCCATCAGAAAGGAAAATCTAAGGCTGACCAGATCTAGAACATACAAACAGCCTTCAATGGTGTAATGTAATAGATCTAGTGCCTTGTGTGGAAGGTCAGGACTCTTCGAGCCCTCTCAAGAGCCTGTATAGCACCTCTATCTCGCTTTATCCATCACAAGGTTGACCTCCACATCCTCTACAAGGGGGCACGTTTCCCTCTGTCCTATTTGCTGTGCTGTTTTATTCTCCCTCCATCTAGACTAGTGGCTAGATTTCACTCAAACTTGAGCCTATGCTCGCTCAGGAAGGACCACAGTGAGTTTTCATCTTAGCAAGCACTGGCTGAATAAAGCCTTTGTTTCTACAACTTTTCAAGCAATCCCTGAAACTTTGTCCTCTGGCTTTTGTGTTTCCCAGGGGTACCCTCTTCAGTGCTGATCCAAAGAAATAATGTAGGTTGAACACGGCGTCTATGTAACTGGAGTGAATATGAAACCCTTGACACAAAGGGCCTCTCTCGAGTGTTTTCACAAGTAGGATAAAGAATTCTACTGCCAGCTCCATAAAAAGCCAAGATTCTCATTATGGGATGGCATTGTCATTCCCTACAACAATCAGAAGCACCACATTTAAATATGTATGACTGTGTGCATATAAATATTCATATTTGTACAGTTTATTAGTTATACCCTATGTCACTAAGCCCAGGAGTATGGTAATAAAATTTACAATACACATGCCTCATTTCAATATTTGAAATACTTAGTCTTTATGAAATATCTGGTAACTAGTAATGTTAATATAGAATTCCCATGCTAGAGTAGTGAACTTTAAATATTTATATGAAATATAAAAGTTATTTTATTACATATACTCTTATACATCTGTTTTCTGATCCATAAAAATATCTAAAATGTTAGATGTTACGAATGGAGAGTCCCATTAATCTCTAGAGAGTTAAGACATCGGGAAAGGCTTAAAGGTTCTTGTATAACGTCTTGTCCATAAACGAAACTCACTTATTCATCCATGAGTCTTTGGGCAGAGGAAGCTTGGAAGGTAGCGCTTACCCAGGAGTGTCACTTTCTCATGGTTTCTGAAACATACAAGAGAGAAAAGGCAGATCCAAGTTCCTGTGTAGTATGAAAATGCAGAGCGAGGACACCATCCTTGAAGAAAGCCCTCTCCCTCTGACAGCAGCGTATCTAGTATATAACAGGAAGTCCCTTGGCTGCACATCAACCAGAAAACACAAAGCAACAGAGCAGCAAGAGTTTGTGTGCATGTGTGTGTGTGTGTGTGTGTGTGTGTGTGTGCATGTGTGTGTGTTCATGGGTGTATGTGTGTGTGCATGTGTATGTGCATGTGTGTGTGCATGTGTGTGCATGTGCGTATATGTGCATGTGTGTATGTGTGCATGTGTATGTGCAATGTGTGTGCATGTGCATGTGCGTATATGTGTATGTGTGTGTGTGCATGTGTGTGTATGTGTATGCATGTGTGTATATGTGCATGTGTGTATGTGTGCATGTGTGTGTGCATGTGTGTGCATGTACATGTGTGTATATGTGCATGTGTGTATGTGTGCATGTGTGTGTGTTCATGTGTGTATGTGTGTGTGCATGTGTGTGTGTGCATGACAGAGAGAAGAAACTCAAAAGAAATACTTTGTATTTAGTTTATCTAGTTTTTAGTCTTACAATTTTCTTTAAAAAAATCTCTACAAACTAAATCTCTAAGCTATGAAATAGTTACCAAAATTATTTTGAGATATTAAACTTATGAAACAAAAAAATCACAAATTAGTGTAACTTTTATGTACAATATATCAAGTAAATTCATCTGATGTACCTCATAAAATTAAAATTGTTTAAACATCAAGGAACAAGATATCAGAATACATCAGAGTAAATCCAAATATTGAATCCAACAGACTCTAGAAGTGAAAATTATAAAAGAAATTAAATGGCTAAATGCCAAAGAGAAGAATAGAGTGTGCATTGCTGATAGGACTGGGAGGCATAAATGGTGGGAAGAAATTGCGCAGGCACGCTCTGAGTGGACAGCCAGGTGCTCACTACAGAAGCGCGAGGAGAGGCACAGTGCCCTGGAGAAGAACCAACACACTTACATCAGAACTCCCAAAAGGAATGGTGAGGACAGCTGAGGAGGTGTCACCCACAAGTGAACAGATTTGTTGAACAATAATAACGAGGGAACACTGAGGGAACCCACTGAGTCTCAACCATAATGTTCTAAATATTCATGCAAGACTGTCTCAGTGAAATTACAGAACATCAAATACAATGAAAAGTGTAAAAGCTGCCAAGAAGAAAGCCACATGGACTAAGCGAGATAGACAATTAACTAACGGTTGTGTTCTCTACACCTACTCCAGAAGGTCAAGACAAAAGCTTGGTAGCCCCAGGGACTAGAAAGAATATAATCGATCTAAACATTTTTATTCAAAAAAATAGATCTGTGCAAAAAGATAAATCACAGGCAAGAAGAATTGAAATTATTTTCTGTATTCTAGATTTCAATGACAGAATAAGAGTATGAGAATGTGAAAAATGAGAAAATATAATCATGAATATTTTATGTAATATAAATTTATATAATTATGTTATGTATTTAAATAATATATAATTTATATTTTTATATAAAATATCAATCATAAGTAGATCTAAGTGGTAACTTGCAGACCATGGTAATATTTAATATGTAGAATCAAATTTTGATGCTATCATGGATAATGGTAGCATGTAACTCTGAGTCGTTACTACAGGAAAACATGCATAATCCTACAGTTTAGGAATAAAGTAAATACAAGTATAAATTTTAAGATTTGATAAGTATAACTTGAACAATAAAACTTTAGATGTATCGTTTAAGGAATGGCACTGGAGTAAAACTCTGCTGGATAAAGTATAAGGGGGTGTAATTATCTCAAAAGATAGAAAGCCATAGATAATCTGAAAGTGGGTCAGATCAAAGATAAACAGGTTGTGGCCTCAAATGTCTGTATTGTCTTAATGAGTACACTGTAGTAGACTACACACTTTGAAAACCAGCCGCTTCCCATGGGACCTCACAGAAGAAGGGGCAGGGAGAATGTAGGAACCAGAGAGCAGGTTAGAGCTTGCGAGATGCTCTGTTTTGGACATGCCATGGCTGGTGCACACATTAACTCAGAGGAGCTATGGTTACCTGCACAAGACCTGCATAAGAGCAAGACAATTACCCGTTCTAGCAGAGAGTGAGGAGGAGATCATGGAGATGCATGGCTGAGGAGCAATGGCTGCTAACGTCGTTTCTCATTGGTTGTGGATTCGAGGTTGTCCATGAACCAGTCAGTCCATGATTTCTTACCCATGCGCATGGGGGTACTGAGCTGAGCGCATTAAGAAGGTAAATAAAACGCATTTTTAAAAGAAGAGGTAAAGTTGGGAGGAAGGTATGTTGAGTTGGTTTTGAGGAAGATTTGGATGGTCCATATGTGTGAACTTTTCAATGACTAAGTGATTTTTTTTTTTGGTTTTCCTGGCTATCCTGAAACTCACTCTGTAGACCAGGCTGGCCTCAAACTCAGAAATCTTCCTGCCTCTGCCTTCCAAGTGCTGGGATTAAAAGCATGCACCACCACTGCCCGACTAAGTGAAAATATTTTAAATAAGCATGTGCTATTTATCACAAAAATTAGATGAGAAAAAAAAAAGAATGGTTTTATAACAATCCAGTGGATTATGGTTAGAGAAAAAATATAAATTAGGAGAACACCTAGCTGAAAGAAATTGGCAATGAAAACAGGATGTTTGTGTGGAAGTCAGCCGATGGCCTCTGTTCTGGCAGCACCAGCAATAATTTCATTGGGAGAGTGAAGCATTCAGCCAGAAACACAGTGAACTCCCACATTTATAGCCTCCCAACCTGTTCCTCCCCCTCTCTATCCATGTCACACACACAAAACACACCACAAACACATACACACACATACACACCACACACAAATAAAACACAACATACCACATACCATATAAATCACACAGATACATACCACACAGACCATACATACTACATGCAGACACACATACCACACACAAACATAAATACTACACGTACCAACACACATATACATACATACACTGTACCACACATACAAACACACCATACACACACAAACACATAAAAACAATACACACACTATACCACACACAAACACACAACACACACTACACATACATACCATACACAGCACACACATACACACACTACACACACACCACACATACCACACACACCACATGCATACACACCACACACTTATACATACACATGTCACACACACCAATACACATATAAACACTCAAATGCATATACCACGCACATAAACACACCACACACACACACACACACACACACACACACACACACACCACCAGCACCACCACCACACGTATAAACACATCACACAGCACACATAAACATTTACCTAACTCCAACTAGCTGGAGACCAGCCCCCTCCAGTGTCACTCAGTGCTCTTAGCTCCTTTATTTTAGAGAAACATTCTGATGGGGGTAACAGCTTGATTTCAGTAACAAAAAGGTCATACTAGACGATGACACAGATTGGGCTGGAGATAGGAGAAAATTGACTCTGTAACTCTGAGCCAGAGAAAGTTGAGCCGTTGTGTGTTGTTTGAGTGGGAAGGGGGGTGGTGGTGAAAGGGAAAGGAAGAGAGAGGTCTTTGCTGATTGTGGAGGTGATCACCAATTCTTAGGTAGCCCTAAGCTGCCTGAAGATTCACCCACACACCAGGTTGGATGTACACCAGGGGAACTCTGAATGGAGTCAGTGGATTATACAAGCAACCATATCCTGACTGTGAAAGTGTGGTGCGCACAAGCGATCTAGACACTGTAGGAAGATACCTCTATAAAGGCCCATACAGGGGCTGGAGAGATGGCTCAGTGGTTAAGAGCACCGACTGCTCTTCTGAAGGTCCCAAGTTCAAACCCAGCAACCACATGGTGGCTCACAACCATCCATAACAAGATCTGACACCCTCTTCTGGAGTTTCTGAAGACAGCTACAGTGTACTTACGTAAAATAATTTTTAAAAAAAGTTCATACAGCTTTTACATAGTTTCTCAACATTTATCTAAAAATAGATTAAAAAAAAAAGAAGTTTAAGACAGAAGCTCATGTCAGTGGAGTGTCTTCGAATTTGCACGTTTGTTTTGCACACTGAGGATACATTCATTACAGTTGAGAGTAAAGTAGGCGTGCTTACAGAAAGACAGGCCATGGTATCCAATGCCATCTATTCTCTACCTAGAAATACTGAACAAACATCCAATAATATTTAAAAAATATTAGGCTTGGCAGGATGTTACACATCAGTAACCCCAGCATTTGGGAGATGGAGGGTCAGGAGTTCAAGGCTAGTCTTGGTTCTATTGTGAGTTCAAGGCAAACCTGGGTTGCGCAACACTGTTCTAAATGCAGGGGTGAAAGAAGACTGCAAGAGAACTCTGTGAGCAAACATTAACTCTGACAGTTTCTGGACAGTGATTGACAGTTGGCCCTTCACGTCTCTGTATCTGCAGGTTCAGCCAAGCGTGGATGCAGAATGTGCTCTTAAATGACTCTGCTCTGAACATTTGCATCACATTTTCCTGGTCATTATCCCCTAAAAGTACAGAATCAAATCTGTTTGTACACCCTCTAGGCTGCATTAGCTATTCTAACTAAGGAGAGATGATTGACAGCTAACTGCAGGAGGTTGTGGCAGATTACAGGCACAGGCATGAGCTGCGCCACTTTGTGTAAGGTCCTTAAGCATCCTGGAACCAGAGCCCAGACCACTAAGAGGACCACACTATCATTAGAGGTTAAACTATGCTTAGTTCACCACTACAAAAAAGCTTTGAGAAGGCCTTTCAGTTAACCATGGCAGTATAGTTAAAGTAAGGAAATGTAGACACACTGTGTGGTAAAGTGGGCTGTTTAACTTGAGTGATGGAATATAGTCAAGAGGTCCCAGTGAAAATGATGGCCATGACATCTCGGTGTCAGAGAAGATGCTGCTCAGGAGGTAGAGCAGTGGTGGGTTGTAGGAAGAATCATCTGTAAAATACCAGGGGGGTTAAAAAAAGACCCCAAAACCAAACAAACAACAGAACATGACTGAGCATTAAAGGTGTTGAGAGTGAAACTGGCTATCTAATACATTTGTAACTAGAGAAGAAACCAGAGCAGAAAAGAATGTAGGAAAAATAACTTCTAAACGTCAAGAAAAACCACAACACATATCTCTAAATATAGCGAATACTTAGCAGTATAAACAAGCAAGCAAAAACCAGAGCTACACGAAACAATCACACACACTCACACACACAGGCACACACTCACACTCACACACAGAGACACACAATCATACACACTCACACTCCCACACACAGACACACACTCACACACACTCACACATACAATCACACACACACAATCACACACACTCACACACACACACACAGATACATACACAAATAGACACACACAGGCAGACAGACACAGACACACATAGAGACACATACATACACAAATACAGACACACACACAGAAAATAAACCACAAAAGGCCATAAAGTGTTAGCCAGAAGTATAAAGTATAAAACAATAAAATTCAAAGAAATTTAGAAATAAATATTTTGATAAAGGAAATTTAAAGTAATTCTCAACAGATATTTAGAAACTTTCTCTGAAGATGGATAATATTGCAAGTGATGATATGGTTCTTCGCAGAGCAAGAAAATTGTACCAAGGAAAACATTTTCAAAAAAATGGCCCCAGTGATACTAAGATGGGAAATACATACATGCATGCACAGGTACAAACACACACACACACACACACACACACACACACACACACACACACACCCCTTTGATTCTACTGGAGTAAATTGTATAATAAAAAATTTAAGTATTGATGAAGAAAGCTAGTTGTACATTTATTTACTTAACTATTCTTTGCTTTTGGAGTTCTAGTGTACACTGTCCAAGGTGCAGACTTTAAGTCTGTTGCTTTATGGATTTGTCAAATGTGTGTGGAACTTTCTTACCTATGGTTCCACTAAGATGCAGATTTGATATGTTTGTCTGTGCATCTACATCTATATACATATGCACATAAATAGGTATGTGTGTATATATGTTCATTGATTACTTAAAACAGCAATATATCATGCTTTTGTGATATAGGTGTAATTTAAATACAAATCAATAAAATCATCTGCTGCAAGAGTTATATGCAGGCAACAACTGGAAAATATTGTTATAATAAATAAAAGATGCAATTATAATCTCTTAGACAATTGTTAAAATATAATTAAATAATGTAGGATGAAAGCTAGGAAATGATGTCAAAATGATTCTCCATGTACCGATTACACGGTACACTACTAACCGTGTAATTAACTAACTGTGTAATAACTAAGTAGTGTGTGCAAAGTGCAAGGGAGTGTTAGCCTGGGTAGAAAAGAAAAAATTAAACCAAAGAAACTTGCAAGCATGCAAAACATATAGTTTATAATAATAATTATTCCAACATACTATTATTAGGTTTAACATAAACATGCTTGCACCTGTTTTGCACCATATGGATTCACAATCCAACAAGACAAAATATTCAGTGAATTAGAACTTGATCAGGAATGAACAAAAAAGGCTGGTTTGTAATTATAAGAGGATAAATTAGTCATTGATGGATACATCAAAAAAGACAGATCAGTTTTGTCTGTGTGTATGCCAAATTTTCAGACTTTTTAAAGAAAAAACTCATGAAAGTTAAAGAGATAGGTAAATAACTATATAGTCATCTTTTCTTTTTTTGTATGTTTTCCAACCATGAATAGAAACAGACAATAGTGTTCATTGCAGAGCTACACAATATTGAATTAGTGACCAATTTCTCAGCCAACAGAGAACACACACACACACACACACACACACACACACACACACTACACACAATTTAGGAATGCATTCTTAAGTCCATATGGTCACCAAGGTGGACTATATAATAGCAATAAACCAAATCTCGACAATTTGAAAGGACTGAGATAATAGTCAGAGTTCTCTGGTATCTCTCTGGCATGTGGTAATCTTGAAAAGAAAAAAAAAAAAGGTCATGAAAACAGCAGTCATACTGTCCATTTGTAAGCCAGCAATGAGAGCCTGAAAATCTAGGAGTATTTGAGCCCAAGAGTTCAAAGACCGTTTGAGCAACAGTAGCTGTGGGCGTTGGTGACTGGGGAAACTAACTCACAAAGAAAGTGGCTGGGGTCATGAAGGTCATTTAGGTGTCACCAGGGACACATGAGGAAAGGTTGCATACACATTTGACAAACTCACCAAATGATGGAATTAAGAAAGATCTATGCACTAGCTCGCATGCAGATAATATATCAACAATTTATCTTAAAACATAAATTAGGCCTCTAGCCCTGTTTATTTGTATGTACTTTTTCCCTACAGATAAGTAGAATTTAGTTAAGGAGAAATCAGCCAGAAGTCACTGTGATGCGTTGCTGGCTTCTTGAGTGTGAGACGCATCAGAGGAACCTGGCTGTCTCCAAGATTACTTAGAAGCCCAATAACTGTTAAGAATTCAAATGGTGAATTTGAATTGTAAGTCTCCTCTAAACGTTTATTTTATCTTCAAATAAGCTGAACTGTCGAGGGTTGGGTTGACTCGAGTCTTAAAGTGCATTGGCCCCTCTCTTATCCTGTTAGCCAGTGAAAGGTCCCTCCTGGCCTGTCCTCATGGCAGGTGTGGTGGCTTGAACATTCCAGTGAGCGAGCAGATACCCAGAGGAAGTCGGAAACACTTCAAGCAGGGGTCCTACTAAAGCCTCCACTTCTGAGTCTGGGACCCTCGTTCCAGTCAAGGTGGCGTCAACTAGCCTCAAACAGAGCTCCGTCCTTCACTTCAGCATCGTAAATCTTGGTACCGCCAGGTGGTTCTGATGCAGCAGCCAGAGGGACCCAATGACAGTGACCTGTCAGGAAGGACACCTCCCTAATGACTCAGCAAAGAATGTATGATTGACAGGAAATAAGTGTCCGAATGGGAGTCCTTACAAGACTGCCTGTGATGGGCCGGAAGTAGAGACCGTTCTTTAAGTGAAGAGAGTATAGTCCCCATACATCGGGCCATAACCCGTCTTCATCTTCAGAAGCATGGTGCTTTTTAGTCTCATCAAGTTTGGCTTCTGTCCTTTGCAGGTTCCCTCTTCCCCAGGCAGCTTTTATCCCTGCCCATTAATTACCGTAAAATCCCAGGCTACAAAAGGACGTCCTCCTAAGAGCTTATCCTGCACAGCATTCTGCCAACTTGTAGGCTTGACACCCAGGCAAGAACTGAAGACTTTCAAGACAGGGCAGGGAAGATTCCACCAGAAGTCATGGTGCACTGAGGATTGAGAAGGCAGGAGATGGCAGTGAAGCTGAGGCTGTGGTAGACAGACCATAAAGTGGGGGCTTGGGCTCTAAGGAGTGCAGACCTGGTTGCTAGGTTTCAAGAGTAGACGTTCTCAGCATCCTATAGCCCTTGGATATGGGTTCTGTAAACCAACACAGCTGCCCCCTGATAACTTGCTACTGTATGCCTTCATTTTCAAAAGCTTGCAACTCCAAGTCTCTAATTCTCTGAGACTAGAATCTCAAGCATCTGGACCAGGAAGCCTGGCTTCAGAGTCCTTGCAATGTCTGCCGTCTTAGGATTCTCATTGCTGTAAAGAGTCACCATCACCATCACAGAAACTCTTATAAAAACACATTTAATTGGGGTTGGCTTACAGTTTCCAGGGTTTAGCCTATTATTATTATGGCAGAACACATGGCAACATCGAGGCAGACATGATGCTAGAGAAGGAGCAGAGAGTCCTGCATCTTGATCTGACATAGCCAGGAGAGACTGACTCTTCCACGCTGGGTGGAGTTTCAAAGCCCACCCCCACAGTCATACACTGCTTCCAACAAGGCCACACCTATTCCAACAAGGCCATACCAGTGCCACTTCCCATAGGCCAAGCCTATTCAAACAACCACAATGTCCATCAGTGAGTTGTCCCTTTATGTATCTGCATAGAGTCCCCCCAGCCAGTCATTGTACTACACAAATGGGAAGGTAAGAAATAGAGAGAAGAGGGGGCAGGGGCATAAAGAGAAGCAAAAAATAGAAGACACAAACAGAAATATTTCCAAAGGTAGAGTTTAAAGTAGAACCTGCGCCATAGTGCCAAATGTCAAGTTATGTCACACTTTACATTTGGCAGTTCCACAGGACGATGGGGATGACCCTGCTAACAAACCTGATGGTACTGTTCTTTTAAGTTAATGAAGAAGGCAGGTACTTATCAGGTACATATATTCCTAGGTGAGGCAGATAGTTCAGCTTAGGGATGCTGATTTGGAAACTGAAGGCATGGCATAGCTCCTCCGATATCTAGAGCTACATTCAATTGTGTCCCCTTGAAGGGGATGCTAGACCTTCTTAGGTCAAGGATGCCCAGGTCGAGTCTAGGAAAAGCACAGGGCGCAAGCCTGCTTATGGATGCTTGCCTTTCTGTTTCAAGCTATGTCAATGAGTTCCAAAATGACATGTGCCACCTCCGGTGTGTGGGGGTGGGAGGGTGGTGGTGGGAGCGGCTGTGTGAGACTGTGCAGGGTAAGTGACTGCCACCAGTCCTGCTGATGGATTGACTGGTATCACTGAGGAGCCAGGAGCCATTGATTTCTGCTCTTCTGTCGTGTCACACTGACCTTCTCCTGCACGGGAGGAAAGGGGAGAGAAAAATGGTCTGAGCAAAGAGAAAGTTTAAGTGTTTCTCCTGCTGTTAACCATCGCTCCTTCCACATGTCCTCAGCATTGTGCCAGTCTCCGGGACGCCTCTGAGCACATCACACATGACACTCATCCCATGACCAGTTTAATTGATAGTTTCCACTTCTCCTGTCTTCACGCTATGTGCTACTGCTGCTCCATGGGCATTTCTGTCTTATTCAAAATATATACTGAGAGTAATGATTAAGCAGACAAGGATAAATGATTCGTAGTCGTCTTCACTAAGAAAATACTGAACTGGAGAGGATCCAGGTTCCATTCCCAATGCTCACATGATGCCTCACAACCTTCTGTAACCCCTATTCCAAGAGATCCAACGCCCTCTTCTGGGCGCCATGGATACTACACATACATGGATCATAGACATACGTGCAAGCCAAACATCACTAAACATAAAAAATACATTTAAAATATCACTAAACATAAAAAATACATTTAAAATAGAAAAATAAACTCCAGTTATATTTTATGCTTGTTTTCTCTTGAATCTCTTCTCTTGTCAGCCTTACTCAGGTGTCTTCATGATTCCAAGGGAAAGTTGTTAGCACGAACCTGTTTGTAAACCTTTGTAATACTGTTTAAATAAGGACTGGTCTGTTTTTTTATTTTATGTGCATGGATGTTTTGCCTGCATTTATATAGGTATAACCATGTGCATACTAGGTATTCACAAAGGCCAGAAGATAACTTTATGTCTCATGAATCTGGAGTTGCCGATAGTTATGAGTGGCTGTGTAGTTGTTGGAGATCAAATTCAAGTCTTCTGTAGAATTAGCAAGTGCTTTTAACCACTAGACTATCTCTCCAGCCCCTAAATATAATACAATTTTAAGATAATATGTAGTGTTCAGTCTTGCATGTCGCATCATGTTGGTTAAGAGCATAGCAGAGGTATAGCCCACAGTTAAGTTATGGGGCTCACAGTGATGGTCATTAGGGGAGTCCTGGACTCTGTCCATGATGCAACATAGTCCCCAACAGACGCAAGTAAAACCCATCTTATATGCATATATAGTTTATATCTTGTTGGTTTTATTGTATATTTCTAATTGATCACATAGATTCCTCTTCCTTTTTTTCTAATATCTTCTCTTTGATTTTCCCCGTCCTCTTCCCTTGACACCGAGAATGTTACTTTTTGGGACCAATGAAGATGATAAAGCTAAAATCCTCTACAGGAACATTCCAGTATAACCACATCAAATATGATGTCATTGAGTATGGCAACTGAATATTTTGTCTCCTATGTATTTGCTTCTGTTTTGATAGCAATGGTCAATGTACATTTCAGGTCCTATACCCACTGCTAACTCCTATCACCTATTTTCCCCACTTTATCTTAAATTTGTAAGTAGTTCTACATTCAGCATTGGGTGTAGCCCTGTATGGGTGACTTCCTACTCTCTGGCTTTCTGAAGTCAGTTCTTCATTTGGTTTCTTGGAAGGAACCTATAAGAGTTACAGTGCCTGGAGCAGTAGGGATTGAGACCATATCTTAAGTTTGCCCTATACAGTCCATTTTCCACGGCTTACATATTCTTACTGGAATACAGTATTATTCCCAAGGATACTTGAATTTTACTTCTCTGTATGTCAAATAGCACTTTTGCCTAGAAACATCAAACATCTGCACTATTTTTTTTAAGTCAATCTCATTTGAGTACATCTTTGTGTTGGCCATTCTGTATTGATATTATTAAGTACTATATACAACTCAGGGTTCTCTAGAGTCATAGAATTATGGAATGAGTGAGTATATATAAAATATATTATTTATATTTGATATATGATTGATATATGATATATGTATATGGTATGTGATATATGGTATGTGATATATGGTATATCATATATGATGATATATAATATATCTAGAGTCACAGAACTTATGGAATAAATATATATTATATATTATAAGTATATGTATGATGTATTATAATATATTCATTCCATAAGTTCTGTGACTCTAGAGAATATATATTATATATGATAATTTATATTATAATAAGTATAATATACTATATATAATCATATATATAAAGGAAATTTATGGAATGACTTATAGGCTGCAGTCTAACTAATCTAACAATGGCCAGCTGTGAATGGAAGTTCAAGAATCTAGTAGTTACTCAGTCCCATAAAACTGGGTATCTCAGCTGGTCTTCTGTACAAGTTGGAATCCTAAAGAAGTAGGCTTCAACAGATGTGCTGGCAAGTGCAAGCAGGCAAAGCAGAGCAAACTCTTCCTTCTTTTGTCCTTATGTATGCCTCCAGCAGAAGGTCTGGCCCAGATTAAAGGTGTGCCTCAAGATCTGGATTAAAGGGATGTATCTTCCAGCCTCATGATCTGGATCACCTGTGTGCCCTGCCTTTCTGGAACTATATAATTCATTCCAAATATAGTCAAGTTGGCAATGGAGAATAGCCGTCACAAGTACAATATCTGTTTTCACACCTTAATTTCAGCCATCTGAAAACCATATTAAAGGGGGGCTTCCTTGGTCCCATTCTTTATCTTTCCCTTGATTAATTTCGATCCTCCGGGAATCCCACGGTTCATAGGCTGTGTTGCTTTTGCAGAAGCTCTGTGCATATTCTTTATTCCTGAATCTAATTTTATCCCTTGATTGCATTCAAGTGTTTCAATCTTTTTCTCCTTTCAGTTTTATTGCTCTCAGTGACTTTTATGTTAATTTGATCTGTAGTCCTTCTAGTTTATCATACCCTGTAAAAACATATGTTGATATATTCCTTTCTATAGAGATCCTATATGTAGGTCTTTGCTATGAACCATGTGGTAATTTCATGTCCAATCATTCTTTGTGTTTTGTTTAGATAACTTGAAAAAGCACTCTGAGTTTCCACCAATAATCTTTTCGTGTGATTTTGCATATTTTTAATTGTCAGTGAGTATATTTTTATCCATGAATAAATTTTCTTTGAATTAAAATCTTATCTTTATTCTGTAGTTGATATTTGTATATGAATTCCACCTTGGTACCTGGAAGGCACAGGCTGGGCGAGACTACTTCCCTAATTCCAGAGTGTCCTCCCTTCTGCCACTTCTGTGATGCCATGAAATCTTGGTGGCTTGACCCACGGTTCTGTAGTTTGTTCTGGACTCGGACAGCCTTCTCTGCTGTCCGTCTTACCTAGGTTCTGGCCAATTTTAAGTGGGCTCTCAGCAGCTTCCCTTCCCTGTGCACCCCTGAGGTGGCCCCAGTGTGGTGACTTAGAGAACAGAGCTGGTGGTGGCTCTGTCACTCCTCCTGTGAGGCTCAGTGAACTGTACCCTTGTCCAACTAGTGAGACATTTCTTTTCATTTTAATTTTACTAGGAAATGGAAGCTAATGTATAACTATGTCAGCCTTTGGAAAGGTGTAAAAGTATCAGCTACTACCTCTACCACCTTTCTTGCAAAACTATTTTATGCTTGACTCGCTTACAACTGCCTACTCTTTCTTCTTCCTTTTTGTCCCCTTTATCAATTTTCTTCATATTTCTTTGACTTTCTAAGTTGCAGTTCATTCTATATTTTTATAAAACTGATCATATTTCTCATTAATTTTACCTTCTTTCCCCCAATGCCTCTAAGCACAGAGCATGCTTTTCTTTTTTCAGACAAGCAGCTGTTCTATCTTTCTATCTGCCCCTGTAGATTACCAGGTACTTATGATCACCCAATTATCTACTTCCATCATTTGTTTTATTATTCCTATCATTATTTCATCCTTACAGCATATATTCTTCTAAAGTATGTACATACATTGCGTGCTCAAATTCATGTACATACACCCACACACTTGGAGCCATGGACTGCAAAGCAATGTTTTGGCCGGCTTGACTGCGT
Source organism: Mus minutoides (assembly GCA_902729485.2). Classification (NCBI taxonomy): domain Eukaryota; kingdom Metazoa; phylum Chordata; class Mammalia; order Rodentia; family Muridae; genus Mus; species Mus minutoides. Next base: position 33,639 of record CACVCL010034429.1, read on the forward strand.
AGAGAATGTGCCACAAAAATCACAGGGGAAATCAGAGCTTGCTGGTTGATGTCACAACTGTGGTCATGCTATGGCTCTGAACTTTAGTCTGGGTTTGAGGGATGCAGCAATAAGCAAGGCTGCTTCATAGCCAGCATGAAACAAACAAACAAACAAACAAAAAACCCAGCTTGTAAACAACTTGTAATGCCTGGGATTGCTAAATGACTGTTGCTGGCTTAGGCGGCCTCTGCTCCTCACCTATCACAATAGCCTGATTTATCACCAGTCACTGCTAAGCAGCATACCGCAGTAGCAGAAAGCACCCTCCCACATTTCGGACTTACCCTGTTGACTCCATGCAGAAGCCATGCCAAGGGACTGACAGCCACAGACAGGATTGTGTGACGCACTCGTTGATGTTTCCACAGTGGCCGGGTCCCTCACTAACTCTGATTGTGACTCTGTGATGTAACGCCTCACTGAATATGGATGCACATGGCTTTTATTTTCTTCATTTCCTTTCTAACTTTCCATTAGTCCTTCACTCCCTTTGCCTGTTGTTTTCTGAAATATCTAGTTCCTGAACACAAATCTTTTCCCCAAACATTTATATGTACAAGTGTTTCTGACTCTTCCTTTAATATGCTTAAATATTTATTTGAATATTCCTTGTGATATGAACTAATTTCTTCAAGACTTCATTGGTACTTTCTTAACTTAGGTGATCTGTTGTTTCCATTTGGATAATAGTACAGGTATTGCATGCTGGTAACATCTTCCACCTGGCCTTGAGTTAGTGGTCTTGGTTTCAGCCTTGCCCCCTGCAGAAAGCATGGGTGCATCCAGCGTCTTTGAATCTTTATGTTGTGGAAATGATCTATGATGCCAATATAACCTTGTTTGTTTGTTTTTTAAAGAAACATGAACTTTTTATCAGGAATCCTGGATTTTTAAATTGATGGGAGCCCAAATTTATGCTTGTTGTCATTAATTTGGTTGAGTTAGAAGAATCCATTAAATTTTTAAATGAAAATATTCACCTAATTAATGTGCTCTTCTCTCGGTTCCTGTATAAGCACTGTCTATCTTCATGTGTCTTTTCTCTCCTAAGAACTTCAGTTGTTTACAGTCTTCTGTCTGACAATCACGTGATAATCATCAATATGTGTTTGCACTCTTTCTTTGAAACATATATTTTATGTGAAGTTTAAGCCCTTCCTACAGATACTCAAAATAACTGCCAGTGACCTCCACTTTCTTAGGGAACTCTCTGCAGAGAAGGTGTGTGTGGGGAGCCATGCAATCGCTCCTTAAAAACGCTCAGCTTTACTGGCATAAACAACTCCTAATTGGCATTAGGCTGTGTCAGCTGGTGTTTGATCTTACGCCCGAGACCACCTGGGGCAGTTCAGTGATTGGCCAGGACAGGGTTTAAGAGGCTGCTCCCAGTGGGGATCAGGGCCCCACTCTGCCATTCACCATTTCACTCTGCCACTCTGTAACTGCATGGCCATTCCATTCTACCATTCGGCCATTGGCCATTTGCCATTCCACCATTTTACTACTTTACCTTTTCCTGAGTAAACCATCCTGAGAAGAAACCTGGTTGTCCTGCATCTTATTCCCTGCTGGATGGGGACGGCGCGAGACAGGTATGTATGCTTTCTTGTAATCCCATCATGTCTTTTTAATGCATTTTCCTCCTGTGTTTCTCTGTGTCTGTATGTATTGAATTGATTTGTTTTGTGATGGTTGGTTTTGCATGCCAAGTTGTTTGGGTCAGAGTGCCCAGCCTTTTTGCCAAATGGGCTGCTGGCTATTTCTCTGCCTCTGATTCTGGATGAAGTTAAGGTTTGAATTGGTAGACCGAGTGCAGCCGACTGCCTTCCGTGTCACTTGTGGGTCTCACTCAGTCAATTAAAGGTCTGGATGGAGCCAAAACCTGGGCTCCACTGAGCAAGGGCCTCTTTCCAGGTCTTCAGCCTGCTAGTCTTGCCCATGCCACAGCTGGGGTTTCCAAGTCACTATTATATTTTGACTTAATTCCTCAATAACAAAACCTTCCCTAAATATTTACACATTCAATGGTTTCTATTGCTGTGACAGGCCCTGGCTAATAGTCTCTTCCAGCCACTGTCCATTGTGCTTGGGCTCACTTTTTCCTCTGTTGTAACCTCATGCATGGTTTTATTTCTTCTTTGATGATTCACTGGACTCTTAAGTGTTTGGTAGAAAACTAAAAGGTGGCAGCTTGTAAGAGATGAGGAAAAAGGGCAGGTTTCCATCTGTCTTGAAGGAATAGAAAGCCCCACATCCCCCTACCCTCTGCTCTTCCTCCTTCTATCTCAGTCCCAGAGCAATTAGTTAGTTCAAGGATAATGGTGTTTAGTGAGATCCAAGTGATGTAGCCATTTTTTTTAAACATCATTTGTGTGTTTCTTTGAATTACTTTGAGCAGCACACCCCATTTGCTCCATAAGCTATCTCAGGGCCAGCAGGCAAGGAAGTACCCTGTCTCCATCAGGCAGAATGGGGGACGGTAAGGTCTATTCAAAGTTTAGCAGCCCAAAATGCTTCTCACCTTTGACTTCAATTCCTGGCTGTAGTCAAAGGGCACGGCTGGAGACGTGACCCAAGCCCTTGGAGGAGCCCAGAAGATCGTGAGTTGGATCTCAGACATTGGATGGTTGGCGATTGATTTTCGCTTTTGATTGTGACTGTGCCCTGATATTTTTCTCTCTTGGAGGAAGAAAGTATTTTAGTGGAACCCAGTTAAGAGACTTTGAATTTTAAAAGATATTGGACATTTTAAAGGGATTAATATACAAGACTTTGGGAGTTTTAAAATTATTTACATCTTGGGGATGAATAAGAAACTAAGGGTTGAGGCTTACTAGTGATGTATTTGTGTGTCAAGTTGACAAGGGGTCAATTTGACACAGGTTGGAGTTATCACAGAGAAAGGGAAATGCCTCCACGAGACCCAGCTGTAAGGCATTTTCTCAATTAGTGATCAAGGGGGGGGGGAGGTCCCCTTGTGGGTGGTGCCATCTTTCTTAAACCATTTCAACTCACTGTTCTCCTTGTTTTGGCTTGGTTTTGTTTTGTTTTGTTTTTGTCGTTGTTGTTTGCTTTTTTTGCTTTATAATGGCTTTAAGTCATTTGTGGAGTGCCACCAAAGGCAGCAATTTTTATCTTACTTGGAAAATTGACCAGAACATATTAAAGGCGAAGCTGAAACAGGCACTAAAGGTTTAACACAGTGACATTTGACTTCCTGAAGGCATCCAGGCATGTTAATGAATAAGCAGTCTGTATTTTTATAGACAAAGTCATGTTTGACATATTCGCTTTCAGACCCTTCAGGTGAGAATGAGGACAGAGAGATACCAGCATGTCGCTGGATTTATAAGTGGTTTAGGATCATAGTTTTGGGGGGAACTGACCTGGAAATGCATTAAATCTCTGAGGTAGAAAGAAGAGCAAGAAAGGAAGATAACATCTCACTGGGAAGAAGTCTGTCAATTGCATCCAACATTTTTGTGGGAAACCAAGGCTTGAAGGAAGCAGTACTGGTTTCTGTGACTGAGAAGCTAAAGGGAGAAGACCCTAGAAACCAGCCCAGTCATCCAAGTGCTGTGAATGGTCATGTCTAAGGAACACTCTCTTCTTGGGCTACCTGAATAAACCTTAGGTGAATGTGTGTGTGGCAGTGAAATGTAACACAAAGACAGCCAGCTCGCATGAGAAAAACTCCATTTTGAATCTGCACTACACCTTTCTAGGAACTGACCATATTCCTGGTACCAGGGAAAAAGAAATAGAAGTCAGGGCTGAGTGAGGCTGTCAAAATGCGAAGGGAAGTTACAATGTCAGGATGTTTTCTGTTAGTAATCATGGTGTGAGATACAGTAGATGGTATAGAAAACAGCCTTTTATCACAGGACAGATTTGCCTGAAAGAACTTCAGGAAGGGATTCAGAATAAATAAAATCTTTCCACTTGTTTCAAAAGCTTTAAATGGTTGTGAGGAATGAAAATACATATATAACCACACATTGCAAATGTCCCCAGCAACCCTGGGGACAGCCAGGGTAGAATATGGCTGGCCTACCTGTTCATATTCTGTTCCATTATCCAAACTGCCAACATCATATTTTTCTCATTCTGGCCTTTATAATGTTCTGTGATGGTGGGAGGTTATGAAAATTTAAAATGACACAGAGCAAGACCTCAATAGATTGAAACACTTACATTCAGCCGCCGCGTGAGTCTCAAGAGAAAGCGAGTTAATGAAAGCTGTCCCTGTCGCTCTTCTCCATAATGGCAAAGAAAGAGTAAAGTGGCCTCCTGATTCTGAAACACATTGATAATTAAAACGGAACCCCAGTTTGTTTGTTTGTTGGTTTCTTAAAGACTTAACCGTGTTATGTGTGTGGGTGTTTGCTTGCATGTTTGTGTTAGTAAAGCAGTCCGGTGTCCTGGAGAGGGTATCACACCCTCCCCCTGCCCCCCGGCACTGGAGGTACCGTGAGTTGTGAGCTGCTATGTGGTTGCTGGGAATGGAACAGGAGTCCTTTGCAGGAGCAGAGCATTCTCGTAACTGCTGCGCCATCTTCTCGCTTCCTATAAACACTATTTCATAATTTTATTTCTCTACCTACTGACCTTCCTCACTATCACAAGCATAAAAAAAAAAAAATCAAACGTTTTCTTTAGTTTGCAGCTGGTCCTGTGGAGAGAAAGATGGCCCAGAGAGACAAGAGGTAAAATCTGTGTGGTGTGTGGTTATAAATCAGCTCCTGCACCACCGTCTAACTTTGTCTTGACTTGGTAAAGATCCTGGCATCTAGCTAGCCAGGACACAGCGCTGTCCAAGGAGAGGGACCAATCTCTGTCCAACAGAAGCTGGGTTTCAGTAAAAATTCTGACCTTTTTTTTTCCCCCTATAAGATAAAAGCACAGTAGAAAAAAGTTTAAGAGCATTATCTCTCACCTTCTTTATAGGATCTGAAGGAATTAAAATGTATGTTAGAAGGCTTAAAATCTCTCCGCTTGTTTCAAAAGCTTTAAATAGTTGTGAGGAATAACTTTTGAGGTTTTGTTTGCACTCTTAAATCCTATGTGTTGCTGTTCTAAAGAGTACGATTTTTCACTTTTTAAAATACAGTATCTATTGTGTTTTTTCTATGATTTTGTCATATGCCATGAACTCATCCAGCTTGCGTTTTTCTCTCTGCCACCTCCTCCTTGAACAACCACATCAGTGACTCTCAGCCTTTTAATACACTTCTTCATGTTGATTCTCAGCCTTTTAATACAGTTCTTCATGTCGCGGTAACTCCCATCCATAAAAGCATTTCCTTTGCTACTTCATAACTGTGATTTTGCCACAGTGATGAATCATAATGTAAACATCTATGTGTTCTAACGGTCTTGGGAAATCTCTGTGAAACAGTTGCTCATCCCCCAATGGTGTAGCCACACCCAGACTGAGCACCACTGGCCTCTATTTTCAGTAAACTATACTTCTTATCTGACCTTGATTATAAACTCTTTAAGTAGGAACTCCAGAGGAACTACATTAGCAATGGTGACTTTTGTCATGAACTATATCCAAAGCTTTTGTGAAGGAAAACTTATAAAAGTCTGCCAATGGTGAAATTTAGTTGTCTTTAACTAATACTTCTTTCTTGATTTGAGAGTGTTATTTTAGATATGGAAATAAAGGCCAGATGTGGTCACACACATCTGCCTCACTCAGGGGGGAAGGCAGGAAAATAAGGAATTCACACAGACCTTCTGCTGCATAGTGAGTTCAAAGACTGCTCCAGTGACGTGAGACCCTGTCTCAGAGAGACAAGAACAAAACAGGTAGAAACAGAAACAGTTTTGTGTACGCCATCTCTGCTCCTGTCCATTGTGTACCCCATCTCTGCTCCTGTCCATTGCATTGTGTACCCCATCTCTGCTCCTGTCCATTGCATTGCGTACCCCATCTCTGCTCCTGTCCATTGCATTGCGTACCCCATCTCTGCTCCTGTCCATTGCATTGCGTACCCCATCTCTGCTCCTGTCCATTGCATTGTGTACCCCATCTCTGCTCCTGTCCATTGCATTGTGTACCCCATCTCTGCTCCTGTCCATTGCATTGTGTACCCCATCTCTGCTCCTGTCCATTGCATTGCGTACCCCATCTCTGCTCCTGTCCATTGCATTGTGTACCCCATCTCTGCTCCTGTCCATTGCAGTGGCTATGATCGTCACTGACACCTGAGTCCTGTTGTTGTGCAGAATTTCTCCGGGACCTCTTACTTACTCATTTGTGGATTTTCCTTTTCCTGATGAGAGAAATTTGCGCACCATGCTTGCTCTCAGTGTCGTGGTGACTAAAAGCAGAGAGTGGTTGGAATTGCTTTCTGCCCCCAAGCTCTGGTTTCCCCGTCTCATTTTCATGCGTCATTTATGCGGTGGTTGGTGATTCCACAAAGTCAGCACATCTCGTCAAGTTAATGAAAAGGGAGCTGGAAGGGAGAGATGTATATTCTGTGGTATCTAGGCATGTTTGTTTCTGCCCATCGATGGCATTTAAACGCGAGTCAATGGGGGGGGGGAGCAGAGCAGAACTTGCAGTGGGCACTGGAAATCGCGCAGGTCTGCAAACTGAGGAGCATTCACCCAGCTCATTTGGAGGCCGCAGGGTGGAAAAACACAGCTTTGTATTCTCAGTGTGGAGCATTAAGCTGTAAGCTTTGCAATATTTACTTTATGGTAGTGAGGAACATCCCACTCACAGTGCAGCTATGTATGAGAATAATATAATTTCTATTTATTAAAAAATAAGTCAATTTTCATTATTGCCAAATCAATTTTATTATCAATTAGATAACTCAAGAGACTAAAAGTTTGTGGTCTGGGGAGCATATGTCCCATTAATTCAAATTTTCATGGAACAACTGAGCAAAGGCCGTGGTCATTCTCTGTGCTGTGTGGCACAGAGAAAGTGGCAGATGCCACTGCATGTGTAAAAAGACTGCCAAGGGCACAGCCGGGTCACATGAGAGGAGTCTAGTTCCCGATACAAACAAGGTTCAAACTGGCCAAGGACTCTGGTATTGGAAGAACATTGAATAAAATAGCTGAGGATGGGATTCTGTGGGGAGAAGCGGATGTTTAGAGCCAACATCTAGCTAACCAGTACTTTAGGGCATCTGGATTTGCGCATATCTGTCCTGAGCCTGGATTAAACATTGTGGGGATATAGCTCTCTCTTGTGAGGCTATGCCAGGGCCTGGCAAATAGAGAAGTGGATGCTCACAGTCATCTATAGGATGGAACACAGGGCCCCTAATGAAGGAGCTAGAGAAAGTACCCAAGGAGCTAAACGGGTCTGCAACCTTATAGGAGGAACAATGATATGAACTAACCAGTACCCCCCAGAGCTCATGTCTCTAGCTGCATATGTAGGAGAGGATGGCCTAGTCAGCCATCATTGGGAAGAGAGGCCCTTGGTGTTGCTAAGATTGTATTCCCCAGTACAGGGGAATGCCAGGGCCAGGAAGCAGGAGTGGGTAGGTTGGGGAGCAGGGTGGGAGAGGGTAGAGGGGGCTTTGGGAATAGCATTTGAAATGTAAATGAAGAAAATATCTAATAAAAATTATTTGGAAAATAAGAAAAAAGAAAACACAAAAGTGTACCTGGGTATGTCCATTTGGGCAGAAACAACAAGACACTGGCTACTGGCTACTCGGTAACTGGAACAAAGCGGGAATGCCCTCAGGGTCAGTCGGGCTTTAGAGTCCAGGATCAGGGAAGCAGGCTCCAGGTCCCAGGATCCTGTGCACTTCTTAGATGGCAGAGTCTGTTCCCTGAAGAAGGGGCACCTTGTCCTTGCATAGGAGAGAGGATAGGAGAAGTGGGGGTGGGGGTGGAGGGTGGGGCACCTTGTCCTTGCATAGCAGAGAGGATAGGAGAAGTGGGGGTGGGGGTGGAGGGTGTGGTACACTCAGCTCCCTCTCAAGCCACTTTATAATGGTTTCTAATCCCATTCAGGAGTGCAGAGCCTCTCTATTCCTCCATTTGACCCTCTACATTTTATGTTTTTTTCCTGGGGATCTTTTGCATGGTCTCAGGGGTGACTAAAGCATTCAACATAACAACAGCTAGAGAACTGTCACTGTCTGTGAATGTACTTCCGGGTGCTTCTGTCAGAGACTGTGTCCAAGTCAGCAGCTTTACTTACTGTCAGCATCATTCTTTCTTGGTATTCCATTCTTTGTTATTCTCCATTGTTTAGTTTACCATGTCACAGATCTCTGCTCTTAGAATTCCCCCACCCTTTCTTCCAATGGCTTTGCTTGTTTTACCAGAACTTCTGTGTTGTCAGGTGATGGAAGGAAAAATGCAAGGCTATAGTAACTTACAGATGAAGAGTAAGGGTCCTACTGACACCACTAAATATCCATTTTAAAAAGTGAATATAGTAGAAGAGAGGATACAAAGTTGATATTAGTTGATATTTAAAATAATCAATTTCTATATATTATCAGTAAGTATAAGTTAAACATTAAGCTGCCATATGTGGAAACATCAAAAAGTGAATGATAAATCCAGAAATATAGTTACAAATACATAGATATAGATTCAAATAGGAACAGATATACATATAGATATAAATGATGTTGATATAGATTTTATGCTGCAAGCAGTAGATTTAATGATACATAATAGGAGTTGAATAAATGAAGAAGAATAAACCACACGGGGTCAGTAGACACTCAGAGTTTTTAAGATACTGTCTCAGTTTGTAGCTGCCATTACCACAAAATGCCTGAGGCTGAGTGGTTTATAAAGAGCAGGTGTTTCTCACAGTTTCAAGGCCCAACCAGCACAAGATCAAGGCCCTAATAGGTCTCCTGTCTATTCCACAAGATGGCACTTATAGGTGCATCCATGTGGCAGAGGGTGGAAGGGCAAAAGAGACAATGCATGGTGGATGCCGGGTGAGTAAACTAGCCTAGGCTGGTTCGCTCCAGCCCTTTATAGAGGCACCAATCCGTGAACCACTTCCCCAAAAGCATTTTTACAACTTGCCATTTACGAATCAACTCAACGCAGGTTGAAAACACAGCAGCAGGTGAAGAATTGTACACATCAAGAGGGCTTATTTTGTGTCTCATCTACCTGTGTAATCCTGATGCCATCATATATATATATATATATATATATATATATATGTATGTATGTATGTATGTATGTATATGTATATGTATATGTATATGTATATATATATTACATATATACACATATATATAAACTCTATATGCATACATAAAATCTATAATGAGTAGATTAAGTTGGTACCCCCCCCCCATGTCAGGCATACTGAAGGGTCTGTCTTAGTAAAATTCAGAGTCGGAGGCAGTAGGGCTTGATATGGTCTGGGACTCGATCTGCTACACAGTACCAGGTAGTTTCCTGGCTCTAAATCAGAACTACTCTTTGTTCAGTGTCTTAGTTAGGGTTTTCCTGCTGTGAGCAGACACCATGACCAAGGCAAGGCTTATAAAGAACAATGTTTAATTGGGGCTGGTCAGGGTGCAGACATCTCAGCATCATTCCTATCACACTGATCATTCACAACTTCCTATTTGTACAGTTTTAGAAAGGCATCTTCTTTTAGGAGTCTAGTTACAAATGCATTGTGTCCTTTGGTCTTTCTCAGTTTTACTACATTGTAAACGAGGTGATTCAAGACAGTTCTTTTTCTGTTCACCTAATGTGGTGAGCATGGCTACCTTCATCATTTCTGTTTCCTCTGTAACTTCTCCAGTATTACTGTGAGTGTGAACAGCACCAGGATGGAAGGAAATACATTCCCAGCATACTTGTTCTTAATGATTAATTACTCTGATCTTCCCCATCAATTAAAGATATTAGGATATTCCAGGGGATGTTTCATAGATTTCACTTATTATAGTAAATGAACGAGTGACTGTGTATTGTAGAAGACACTCTCTGGGTTGGCCCACCCGCCTATCTCCTGTGTACTTACTGACACTCTGCATTGTTGGCTTTGTGTTTCTACTTGTCTTTTTTTTTTTAGACCTTTTTATAAAGGTTTATTTATTTATTTTATGTATATGAGCACACTGTCTTCAGATACACCAGAAGAGGGCATTGGATCCCATTACAGATGGTTATGAACCGCCATGTGGTTGGTAGGAATAGAACTCAGGACTTCTGGAAGAGCAGTCAGTGCTTTTAACCTCTGAGCCATGACTCTATCTCCCAAATACGTTATTCTTATAATCATGAATCAGGCCATTAGTTAGCAAAAATTCTGTACTTCATGGAAGGCTCCTATTTCTATCCCTACTTTATATGTATGTATGTGTGTGTGTGTGTGTGTGTGTGTGTGTGTGTGTGTGTGTGTGTGTGTGCGTGTGCATGGATGAGTGAGTGTGCATGTATAGGTGTGCATGTGTAGATGTTCAGGTGTGATTGTGCAGGTGCATGCGTGTGTGAGGTCCAGAGGTTAATCTTGGTTATCTCTCATTGGATACCTTTCATTGAAGCTCATCTCCCCTTCTTTTCCCAGATGAACTGTCACTGAACCCCAACCCTCACTAGTTAAATTGTCTGACCAGTGGAACTGTGGGCATATGCTTACCTTTGGCTTTCTAGTGGTGATGTGGCAGATGTACGTCCTCACCCTTGCTTCATATGTGAACATAGAGATCTGAACTCTGCCTCCCAGGCTTGCATGGAAGGCTCATCACCAACTGAGCTGTCTCCTCAGCTTCATCTTTTAAAAACCATATCCACTCTATCTTGAATACAAGAGCTTGATATAACATGTTTCTCCACCAATGCTGTGTGTAGAAGTCTGTGCAGTCTGATAAAAGGAGACTCCTAAATTCTACTCTATGAGGGGTGCCCTCCTAGGAATCAGCAGGGGCTTACACTGCTGTATAAATCACATTTCATATTTCCCCAAAGTCATCCTTTTTCCTGTTTTACAAATTAAACACTTAAATGGCTTTTTATAAACTTACATGGATTTGTCATGGCTGTATCCCAAATGGATTCTGGATTTTTAATCTTCATATTAAAGTATATAATGCCCATCACTAGGAATGCCAGTATTTTCAGGAAAATCTTTGCAAGCTTCTTTTTAACCTCCATAGTCCCATGGTGCTTCGTCTCCACTGCCCTCCCC
>CACVCL010034430.1:0-44826 GCA_902729485.2 Mus minutoides
CAAGTACAGAACAACCACCACCTCATAGATAAACCTACAGCTAACTATCAGCAATGCAATGGGGGGAGGGGTGCCATTTGTCTCCTCTCATCTTTAAAACTGGGTTTCCTACCACATCCAAGTGTGTCTTATTGTGCAGTTTATCAAGATATTGTGTACATCACCTATCCATCTCCTGCTTTCTGTTTCTCCCTATTTCCCCAATTTAGCTACTGGTTTCCACAGTCTCTCCTACTCTTGTCTTCTTGCTGTCAAAGTCAGAACTGCTGCCCAGTCCCCTCAGTGACAAGATTTCATATTAAAATACAAGTTCCATATTTAGAGGTTTACCTCACACCAGTGTTTCAGTCATAAAACACATTCAGTGACTGTGCCCTTTGGGGGACTGTTTACTATATACATAGACACTTTTATAGAAGAAATTCTATGTACATGCTGGCTTCACATGTTCCTGAAAACCTCCAGCATTTTGATTTTCTGAAGCACTGGATCTTAGGAATTTTGCACCAATCTGGTTGTGCAGCCTAAAGAAAGGAAGCAGAAGGCAGCCCTGCATTTCTTTGCAAGGGCTCTGTAGGCTTCATTATCTCCCCCATTGCTTCCATCCTGGTCCCCTGAGATTTCAGCTCTAAGCTGCATACAGCTGGAAAAAGCTAAGGAAGAGATTTAACTGTATCAACAGAGTTCCCCACTGGGCAAGAGGTTGCCATTAATACAAAGCCTGTGACTGGGCTGTATGCCTCAGATGTGAGCAGGCACAACTGACTTCCTGTGCCTTCACTATGATGATAATAGAACTTAAAAAACAAGGAGAGATTGAACACTGCCCCAAATAGCAATAGACCATCAAAAATAACACTATTGTAAGTTGTTCTTCATTGTTGAGGAAAATTAAGCTATTTTAAATTTTTGATCTTCTCATAATCTAATAGAAATACATGGATGGGATGCACGTGAGAGAAATGTTGTACAATAAAGAAACATAACAAAAAAGGCAATAAATACTTTCAGGGTTTGCAGAAAGAAAGGATGATGCACCCCTTTTTAAAGCACAAGTTCTGTTGTCTCACTATGACACTGTAACATATTAATGACTTTTTCTAGGAATATACAGTGCGTGTGTGTGTGTGTGTGTGTGTGTGTGTGTGTGTGTGTTGCATAGTCATTGTGCCTTATACAATTTTTTAAAATTATTTTTTCATTGCATTTGAGTGTATCAAATCTATTAAACACATATTTGGTATTTTAGAATTTATTATTATTATTATTATTATTATTATTATTATTATTATTATTGTTATATCACTTCTAGTATAAGTGAGTGGGGCACACTTCTTGTGTATAAATGTTATGTTCATCTATCCTTGATTTCTGCACAAATAATAAATGTAATAATATTAGAGTCAAGCTCCAAGAACAGAATAAGATAAATATAAATAAATGAAAGATTAAAACGTATGGAAGTTATACTTATCTTCTGAAAAAAATATGAGCTTTTATTCATCAGGCTTGTAATAATTTTATTTTCTAGACTATATTTAAAGAACACCTACTTTTACTCCTAAGGTTCTAACAAAAATAAAAGTACAAGTCAACTACAGTTGACCCTGGGGAAACCAATAATTTTATTGGGCATAATTATGGAGCATAGAGGTATGGAGGACACTGACAGGAGTATGGGTAAACTAAAAGTAGCTGCACTGGAATCTCTTCAAACAATAAGGATGCTGGATTGTCCATATATCTAGATACTGAATCCCTCCCACAATCTTACCCAGTATATTTTTTCTAGTACCTCTCCTAGAACTTAAGGCTATGCATAATAAATACCATGTTACATGAAGGTGGCTGGAGGGAGTGGTTGAAATGTAGCGGGGGAGGGAGGGATTAATGGCTCTCCTCTGTTGCATGTAATAAATACAAATCAACCCATGTTATAGCCAGCTACTCTCAGGCCCTGGTGGTCTCCGAACCCTCCATTGCTAACCCCAGCTAACTCTTGTGGCCTCTGCCAACTTCTCCCTGCCATGGAACCCTCTCACATTCTTAGTCATCTAACCTCCCACCACCACAATCCAGCCCATTTAAACCCCCCACCTCACACCTCCAACCCCCGCGTTGCTGGATGCTGCTAAACCCACTCAGCAATCCCAAATTTCCAGGGCTAGCTGGGGCACATTCTTCTAGCCCACGCTCTGTGGAGGTGACCTTTCCCTGGAACTCAGTTGAATTGCCTTGAAATGAAAAAAAAAAAAACAAAACAAAACAAACAAACAAAAACAAAAAAAACAAAAAAAACCCCAGGTAGTCTTAGTTTAGAATCAACAGATAACACAATTGCTAGGTAGGGAATCTATCATCCTAAATTCACCAATTAGAGATCATGTGAGAAGCTGAATCAAAAGGATGGACCAACCAGTGACGGCGGCTGCCAGGGATTCTTCCCATAATCAGCCACCAAAATAAACACTATAGCATATGCCAGCAAGATAATGCTGAAAGGGACCTGATATAGCTGTCTCGTGGGAGGCTATACCAGTGCCTGGCAAACACGGAAGTGGTTGCTCACAGTCAGCTATTAGTTGGAACACAGGACTCCCAAGGAAGGAGCTAGAGAAAGTACCCAAGGAGCTGAAGGAGTCTTCAACCCTATAGGTGGAAGAATAACATGAACTAACTAGTTCCCCCTGCGCTCATGTCTCTAGCTACATATATGGAAGAAGATGGCCTAGTTGGCCATCATTGGGAGGAGAGGCCCCTTGGTCATACAGACTTTATATGCCCCAGTACAGGGGAACGCCAGGGCCATTATGTGGGAGGGGGTGGGTAGAGGAGCAGGGTGGGGATGGGGGTGGGTATAGGGAACTTTCTGGATAACATTTGAAATGTAAATGAAGAAAATATCTAATAAAGAGAAAAAAATTAAAAAAAAAAGAAATACAGAATTAGCTATTTTATGGGAAGTACTTTAAGAGAACATTAATTACTTGCCATTGTGAACCAATCAGTCAAATCAGATTTACTGTCTTTCAGATAATGTTATTTTATTTTTTTAATTTAAGTGCATTCATTAATAAGTTTCTTCATGCAATGCTCTTGCTTTTTGTTTTTAATTCTAAGGCAGGTATCATTACCAGGACTGACAAGAGTTTATTGTGCAGATGCTAAATTTTATAAATTCCTTAGGATGAATAAAAGAAATACCGGTTCTAGACAAAAATATATATATATATATATATATATATATATTCCAGTGGTGGATCTTAGTGGATTCTGTCACCAGAACTATCAGTACCCAGTCTACATCTTCTCTACTCTGCTCTTGCTGTCCAAAGGGAAGTGCCCTCCTGCTGTCTTCCCACTTTCTCTCTCTTCCTAAAGGCCAGTCTTCTCCTTGACCAGTGAGTGGATTCTTGTTGTCTTCATTATTTAATGATTTAGGGGAAAGTTATGCTACACTCCCCTATCTCTATATTTTCTTTTAAGAAATGTCAAAAGCCCACAAATTTCATTATAATGGATGCTCAAATGTAGGTCCATGTGATATCTAGGCAAAGATATCTCATAATGACAGTTATCTGGCTATGAGGGCAATGGCAGAATGTTTATATATCTAACTTTGTCTATTGAAACAAGTATGCACATCTGTCCATTCAGCATAAAACCAGCAATGGGCCATAGTAAGGGAAAGAACATAGTTGCTTTAATAAAACTTTATTCACCTTAGAAGAAAAACAAGGTCTGCTCTATGGCCTGTGGTCCATAGAGCGCTGTGTTCAATTAAGCCATAGAAAAATTACTGTATGTCTCCTTAAAAGCAGGCATTCCCTTGGTTCAATCTTGGAGCCTTGCTGCAGTTAATGAGGCAGCTCAGAAACCATGAAACAAATTGAAAGGAATAAATATTTAACATGAAATTATAATACCATAGTAAGATTATTTGTGCTACAGAAAATTCTGCTTCTCTAGCACCCTAAAATTTATTTGTACACTACAGGTGCTTTATTACATCTCCATCTTCATATTATTGAAAAATTCCTTCTCTATTCTTTGTTTTTACACTTTTAATCTTGACTTAACTTTTTTTTCCCCATTCTTCATAAAAATTTACTGGGGCTTTCCTCCATTTTAACTACCTATCTGGTCTAGTTGCCTACCCAGTAATCATACCTTTTCACCAGCAGAGGAAAAAATGTCCCTAGAAAAAATTATTTTTGAGTGAAGGGGGGGGAAAGACAATGACTCATCACTGCACAAGTTTTCCTCTTATAAAAATATGTATTAGGCATGGCAGTTTCCTTCAACTGTTATTACCAAACCACTTAGACACAATGGTTTGCAAAACAAAACATATTTACTTCTCAAAGTTCTGGAGGATGGAAGGTCCAGAATCAGATTGGAAATGTGGCCAAATTTTAGTAGGTCTCTGTCGAGTTTCAGACTGCTAAATTCTTATGCAGATCTTGTATGATGCTATTGAATGGGATCCCGGGTCTTTTGCATAAGAGCATTCTACCATTCTTGGGGAATGATCCTTAGTGCTTAATTCCCTCCTTCAGATCTCTCTCCCTCGACCATCACTTTTAGATTTAATAATTCAAATATATGATGTTTAGGGGAATCACACACTGTGTTTACAATAAATCTTCATGTGTACTAGAATCACACTTGAATTAGGATTAGATGGGTCATGCCACCTCCTTAAAGGTGTCTTAGCCAAGTCTTTTCTGTTTTAATAGTTCCTTTCTACTCAATACTCCATACAATGGGTCCATCAGAAAAATCTTTTGAGTCCCTTTTCTAACCAGCTTCTGTTGGTGTAATAAACACTATGTCCAAAAATAACTTTGGAGGTAAATAGTTGATTTGTCTTACACTTGTAGGTTATATAGTTCATCAATGAGAGACATCATGACAAGAGCTCACATAGGATCTGAAGTAGAGAACTCTGAGTATGTGCTGCTCAATTAGCTTTCCTTTAGACCCTTTATCAACTTGCTTGGGGTTAACAATTCCCAAAGTCAGCTAGAAATGCCTGCATCTATCAGCAATCAAGAAAATACCCTATAGACATGCCCATAGGCCAGTCTAATTAAGGCAATGTTTTAGTTGTGACACCATCAGATATCTCTAGGATGTATCATGTTGAAACTGAAGCTAACTAAAAGATACACTGCAGAATGTACCCTCAAAAGAAAGTAAAGATTTTGTTTTGATGTGTGTGTGTGTGTGTGTGTGTGTGTGTGTGTGTGTGTGTGTATACTTGCTCATGATCTTTGTAAATCTAGAAAACCCAACCACAGAGGGCATTTTGAGTTTATGATGAATGATGGTTTCTTCAGATTCCTTTCTGAATATTACGACTCTGTTTCAAACCCTTTGGCACTGCGCATTTTCATCCATCTTCAAACAGAATGCCCTACAGTGGTAAGAGAGAGAAATGAGAAAAATCAAATAATGCCTGTCAGAAAGCAAAATATGCACAGTGTATTTCATCTCATTACGGCACATTACAAGGGCTAACGGCAGAAATTGTATCTATAGTCAGAGACACTTACATAGGAATTTACATTGAAAAGTAATTGCCATAGATTATAATTGGTTGATTAGGTGTTCTCGATTCCTTAGGCCTTTTTCAGACCTTAACTATATGATACACGCCAGGCTTTCAGAGGACCAATTTCTGTGAAAAGAAATGTAATTTGTCCCATATAAAATATCAAGTTAGAAAATGTTATCACCTACTTCACCTCCTTCCAGGCCAGCGACTGCCTGCAATGGAAGTAGTAACCAGTTACCATTATCAAAGTAATTGACACAAAGGAATAAATTGTGAAGTTGGCCCCAAATCTTGCTAATTTGTTTGAACTGTTCAGCAAATTGGTTTTGCCACATTATGCTAATAATTTCAATAATTGTAATTCTCCATATAATAAACTTATCTCTGTGGGAAGTTCAATGTATCTGTATAAAATTTCATTCTCTTGTTAAATTGCAGAGTCTCTCCAGTTGGCCTTGTGTGAGCAGGTTATTCTTCTGTATCTCAACAGGGGGGATCAAAACTAAGCAGGCTTTTGGTAGCTCTTTAGTCCTAAGCAGCCTTGGTTTTGCTGTTACAAAGATGTCTCCTGTGGAGTCTTTCTAGCTCACTGAGGGCAGGGCACTGCCAGAACCACAAAAGTCATCCCTGGTTCTTTAAGCAGAGACTATCTCAGTTCCTCCATGCCTCTCAGACCTAGCTCCTTTACCTGACTCCCAGATTTCCACCTCAAGTCATTAGTTCTTTCAACTCACACATGAGATCAAGGAAGAAACAAAGCAAAGCTACTGTTTTTATTCTGCACCTCATAAACCCTGGAGCCTGCAAGGATTGAAATCATGAAGATAATGTGGTATATTTTATTTTCTACAAGCCAGTGTCAGTAGAGCTGGTCATAACTGTTTCTACAATTCACAAGACATTTGCCCTAAGACCGGTTTCTAAATGACTCATAGGTAATTGTTTTCTACTTTTTTTCTTTAAAAAGGGACTCATAGGTAAATGTTTTCTATTTTTTTCTTTAAAAAGAGGGGAGAGACATTAAAAACTGTGATTTCATGAGGGCAAATGGCTATAAAGCATTATTTCTAATAAAGGAAAACTCTCTTTCTATGTATATTTATATGCATATCTATAATTTTTCTTAAGTCTACTATAACTTACTTGTGGTTTAAAAGATGATATTTATAGTTTACTTAATATCAAACACATTAAACATGAATTTTTTTCTTCTTTTATATCTTTGTGCAACCATGTCTCAATAAATATTTACACAGGGACGTCCCCACAGGATATTTAATGTAGTATGATTGGGGAGCATGACTAGACATCTCCTCTATCACATCCTATGTATATGGGGCATTATTTTCTCCTTTCATTTAACAGAGATTAGTACATTGCCAGGGACATTTAAAGTATTCAGTCATTTTTACCAAAATTCATTTGTTTATGAATACGTGGAATAAAAGAAAAAAGAAAAGAGGGGGGAGGGAGAAGAAAATATATAGAAAGAGTAGTGATATAGAGAAAAATAGGAAGAATCCAAGGAAGAAAGAATAGTAGGGAGGGACAAAGGGGAAAATGAGGGAGGAATGAAGGAGAGAATCAGAGAAGGATAGAGAAAATGAGGGAGGAATGAAGGAGAGAATGAGAGAAGGATGGAGAGAGGNCCTTCCCATAATCAGCCACCAAAATAAACACTATAGCATATGCCAGCAAGATAATGCTGAAAGGGACCTGATATAGCTGTCTCGTGGGAGGCTATACCAGTGCCTGGCAAACACGGAAGTGGTTGCTCACAGTCAGCTATTAGTTGGAACACAGGACTCCCAAGGAAGGAGCTAGAGAAAGTACCCAAGGAGCTGAAGGAGTCTTCAACCCTATAGGTGGAAGAATAACATGAACTAACTAGTTCCCCCTGCGCTCATGTCTCTAGCTACATATATGGAAGAAGATGGCCTAGTTGGCCATCATTGGGAAGAGAGGCCCCTTGGTCATACAGACTTTATATGCCCCAGTACAGGGGAACGCCAGGGCCATTATGTGGGAGGGGGTGGGTAGGGGAGCAGGGCGGGGATGGGGGTAGGTATAGGGAACTTTCTGGATAACATTTGAAATGTAAATGAAGAAAATATCTAATAAAGAGAAAAAAAATTAAAAAAAAAGAAATACAGAATTAGCTATTTTATGGGAAGTACTTTAAGAGAACATTAATTACTTGCCATTGTGAACCAATCAGTCAAATCAGATTTACTGTCTTTCAGATAATGTTATTTTATTTTTTTAATTTAAGTGCATTCATTAATAAGTTTCTTCATGCAATGCTCTTGCTTTTTGTTTTTAATTCTAAGGCAGGTATCATTACCAGGACTGACAAGAGTTTATTGTGCAGATACTAAATTTTATAAATTCCTTAGGATGAATAAAAGAAATATCGGTTCTAGACAAAAAAAAAAAAAAATATATATATATATATATATATATATATATATATATATATATATATATATATATATATATATATATATTCCAGTGGTGGATCTTAGTGGATTCTGTCACCAGAACTATCAGTACCCAGTCTACATCTTTTCCACTCTGCTCTTGCTGTCCAAAAGGAAGTGCCCTCCTGCTGTCTTCCCACTTTCTCTCTCTTCCTAAAGGCCAGTCTTCTCCTTGACCAGTGAGTGGATTCTTGTTGTCTTCATTATTTAATGATTTAGGGGAAAGTTATGCTACACTCCCCTATCTCTATATTTTCTTTTAAGAAATGTCAAAAGCCCACAAATTTCATTATAATGGATGCTCAAATGTAGGTCCATGTGATATCTAGGCAAAGATATCTCATAATGACAGTTATCTGGCTATGAGGGCAATGGCAGAATGTTTATATATCTAACTTAGTCTATTGAAACAAGTATGCACATCTGTCCATTCAGCATAAAACCAGCAATGGGCCATAGTAAGGGAAAGAACATAGTTGCTTTAATAAAACTTTATTCACCTTAGAAGAAAAACAAGGTCTGCTCTATGGCCTGTGGTCCATAGAGCGCTGTGTTCAATTAATCCATAGAAAAATTACTGTATGTCTCCTTAAAAGCAGGCATTCCCTTGGTTCAATCTTGGAGCCTTGCTGCAGTTAATGAGGCAGCTCAGAAACCATGAAACAAATTGAAAGGAATAAATATTTAACATGAAATTATAATACCATAGTAAGATTATTTGTGCTACAGAAAATTCTGCTTCTCTAGCACCCTATAATTTATTTGTACACTACAGGTGCTTTATTACATCTCCATCTTCATATTATTGAAAAATTCCTTCTCTATTCTTTGTTTTTACACTTTTAATCTTGACTTAACTTTTTTTCCCCCATTCTTCATAAAAATTTACTGGGGCTTTCCTCCATTTTAACTACCTATCTGGTCTAGTTGCCTACCCAGTAATCATACCTTTTCACCAGCAGAGGAAAAAATGTCCCTAGAAAAAATTATTTTTGAGTGAAGGGGAGGGAAAGACAATGACTCCTCACTGCACAAGTTTTCCTCTTATAAAAATATGTATTAGGCATGGCAGTTTCCTTCAACTGTTATTACCAAACCACTTAGACACAATGGTTTGCAAAACAAAACATATTTACTTCTCAAAGTTCTGGAGGATGGAAGGTCCAGAATCAGATTGGAAATGTGGCCAAATTTTAGTAGGTCTCTGTCGAGTTTCAGACTGCTAAATTCTTATGCAGATCTTGTATGATGCTATTGAATGGGATCCCGGGTCTTTTGCATAAGAGCATTCTACAATTCTTGGGGAATGATCCTTAGTGCTTAATTCCCTCCTTCAGATCTCTCTCCCTCGACCATCACTTTTAGATTTAATAATTCAAATATATGATGTTTAGGGGAATCACACACTGTGTTTACAATAAATCTTCATGTGTACTAGAATCACACTTGAATTAGGATTAGATGGGTCATGCCACCTCCTTAAAGATGTCTTAGCCAAGTCTTTTCTGTTTTAATAGTTCCTTTCTACTCAATACTCCATACAATGGGTCCATCAGAAAAATCTTTTGAGTCCCTTTTCTAACCAGCTTCTGTTGGTGTAATAAACACTATGTCCAAAAATAACTTTGGAGGTAAATAGTTGATTTGTCTTACACTTGTAGGTTATATAGTTCATCAATGAGAGACATCATGACAAGAGCTCACATAGGATCTGAAGTAGAGAACTCTGAGTATGTGCTGCTCAATTAGCTTTCCTTTAGACCCTTTGTCAACTTGCTTGGGGTTAACAATTCCCAAAGTCAGCTAGAAATGCCTGCATCTATCAGCAATCAAGAAAATACCCTATAGACATGCCCATAGGCCAGTCTAATAAAGGCAATGTTTTAGTTGTGACACCATCAGATATCTCTAGGATGTATCATGTTGAAACTGAAGCTAACTAAAAGATACACTGCAGAACGTACCCTCAAAAGAAAGTAAAGATTTTGTTTTGATGTGTGTGTGTGTGTGTGTGTGTGTGTGTGTGTGTGTGTGTATACTTGCTCATGATCTTTGTAAATCTAGAAAACCCAACCACAGAGGGCATTTTGAGTTTATGATGAATGATGGTTTCTTCAGATTCCTTTCTGAATATTACGACTCTGTTTCAAACCCTTTGGCACTGCGCATTTTCATCCATCTTCAAACAGAATGCCCTACAGTGGTAAGAGAGAGAAATGAGAAAAATCAAATAATGCCTGTCAGAAAGCAAAATATGCACAGTGTATTTCATCTCATTACGGCACATTACAAGGGCTAACGGCAGAAATTGTATCTATAGTCAGAGACACTTACATAGGAATTTACATTGAAAAGTAATTGCCATAGATTATAATTGGTTGATTAGGTGTTCTCGATTCCTTAGGCCTTTTTCAGACCTTAACTATATGATACACACCAGGCTTTCAGAGGACCAATTTCTGTGAAAAGAAATGTAATTTGTCCCATATAAAATATCAAGTTAGAAAATGTTATCACCTACTTCACCTCCTTCCAGGCCAGCGACTGCCTGCAATGGAAGTAGTAACCAGTTACCATTATCAAAGTAATTGACACAAAGGAATAAATTGTGAAGTTGGCCCCAAATCTTGCTAATTTGTTTGAACTGTTCAGCAAATTGGTTTTGCCACATTATGCTAATAATTTCAATAATTGTAATTCTCCATATAATAAACTTATCTCTGTGGGAAGTTCAATGTATCTGTATAAAATTTCATTCTCTTGTTAAATTGCAGAGTCTCTCCAGTTGGCCTTGTGTGAGCAGGTTATTCTTCTGTATCTCAACAGGGGGGATCAAAACTAAGCAGGCTTTTGGTAGCTCTTTAGTCCTAAGCAGCCTTGGTTTTGCTGTTACAAAGATGTCTCCTGTGGAGTCTTTCTAGCTCACTGAGGGCAGGGCACTGCCAGAACCACAAAAGTCATCCCTGGTTCTTTAATCAGAGACTATCTCAGTTCCTCCATGCCTCTCAGACCTAGCTCCTTTACCTGACTCCCAGATTTCCACCTCAAGTCATTAGTTCTTTCAACTCACACATGAGATCAAGGAAGAAACAAAGCAAAGCTACTGTTTTTATTCTGCATCTCATAAACCCTGGAGCCTGCAAGGATTGAAATCATGAAGATAATGAGGTATATTTTATTTTCTACAAGCCAGTGTCAGTAGAGCTGGTCATAACTGTTTCTACAATTCACAAGACATTTGCCCTAAGACCGGTTTCTAAATGACTCATAGGTAATTTTTTTCTACTTTTTTTCTTTAAAAAGGGACTCATAGGTAAATGTTTTCTATTTTTTTTCTTTAAAAAGAGGGGAGAGACATTAAAAACTGTGATTTCATGAGGGCAAATGGCTATAAAGCACTATTTCTAATAAAGGAAAACTCTCTTTCTATGCATATTTATATGCATATCTATAATTTTTCTTAAGTCTATTATAACTTACTTGGTGTTTAAAAGATGATATTTATAGTTTACTTAATATCAAACACATTAAACATGAATTTTTTCTTCTTTTATATCTTTGTGCAACCATGTCTCAATAAATATTTACACAGGGACGTCCCCACAGGATATTTAATGTAGTATGATTGGGGAGCATGACTAGACATCTCCTCTATCACATCCTATGTAGATGGGGCATTATTTTCTCCTTTCATTTAACAGAGATTAGTACATTGCCAGGGACATTTAAAGTATTCAGTCATTTTTACCAAAATTCATTTGTTTATGAATACGTGGAATAAAAGGAAAAAGAAAAGAGGGGGGAGGGAGAAGAAAATATATAGAAAGAGTAGTGATATAGAGAAAAATAGGAAGAATCCAAGGAAGAAAGAATAGTAGGGAGGGACAAAGGGGAAAATGAGGGAGGAATGAAGGAGAGAATCAGAGAAGGATAGAGAAAATGAGGGAGGAATGAAGGAGAGAATGAGAGAAGGATGGAGAGAGGGGGAGAAAAAGGGAGGGAAAGGAGAGAGAAGGGAGAAAGGAAAAGGGAAGAAGACACATTGAATTAGGCCTTAAAAATAAAGCAAACATCTCACACCAAACTTGATGCAGTCCAAGTTTATACATCTCAATGAATTTCTAAGTTATCTTTTGATAGAGGCTGAAATAAATCTCAAAAATAGTGTTGGTTACATTATACGTTGCATTAATTTTGCTGGTGAGTCACGTTTTTGTCTTTTTCAGTGCTAACAATGTCAACAAGAAGGCACCAAAAACTAAAATCTTCCATAAATGAGACAAAGCCTAAGAGAAGACAGAAATGTTCAGCAAGTACCTCTCCTGGGCATATACCCAGAAGATGTTCCAACTGGTAAAAAGGACATATGTTCCACTATGTTCATAGCAGCCTTATTTATAATAGCCAGAAGCTGGAAAGAAATCAGATGTCCCTCAACAAAGGAATGGATAAAGAAAATGTGGTACATTTACACAATGGAGTACTATTCTGCTATTAAAAAAAATGAATTTATGAAATTCTTGGGCAGATGGATGAATCTGGAGGATAGAATACTTAGTGAGGTAAACCAGTCACAAAAGAAGTCATTTGGTATGTGCTTACTGATAAATGGATATTAGCCCAGAATCTTAGAATACCCAAGATACAATTTGCAAAACACAAGAAAATAAGGAAGAATGAAGACCAGCACATGGATACTTCATTCCTCCTTTGAATAGGAAAAAAAAATACCCATGAAAGGAGTTACAGAGACAAAGTTTAGAGCTAAGATGAAAGGATGGACTATACAGAGACTACCCCACCAGGGGGGATCCATCCCATAATCAGTCATTAAACTCAGACACTATTGCATAGGACAGCAAGTCTTTCCTTAAGGGACCCTGATATAGCTGTCTCATACAGAAGTGGATGCTCACAGTCATCTATATGATGGAACACAGGGCCCACAATGGAGAAGCTAGAGATAGAACCCCAAGAGCTGAAGGGGTCTGCAACCCTAGAAGAGGAACAACAATATGAACTAACCAGAACCCTCAGAGCTCATGTCTCTACTCTAGCTGCATACGTAGCAGAAGATGTCCTAGTTGGCCATCATTGGGAAGAGTCCTCTTGGTATTGCAATCTTTATATGTCCCAATACAGGGGAATGCTAGGGCCAAGAAGTGGGAGTGGGTGGGCAGGGGAGCAGGGCGGGGGGAGGGGAAAGGGAACTTTCAGGATAGCATTTGAAATGTAAATTAAGAAAGTATCTAATTAAAAAAAAAAGAAAAGAAAAATTCTGAAGACAGAAAAAAAAAGTGTCAATCAAAGGGCTTTCTATAACTGACCAGTATTGAACTACTGAGCTGCTAAGAAAGGGATGATTGTCACAGATGGAGGGAAGTTCAGAGGTCACAGGAGATTTATCAGAATTAAGCCAGAAATTAGCATCAATTTCAGACTTAACAGAAACTTAGTCATCATTTGCAGGTTTCATTATGCAGTTCACCATCTCCCCTGCTATGCACAAAGGAGTAATGGGAGGGAGGAATGAATATGGAGAATGGGACTTCAAATTAGGAGAGCCATCTTCCCATGCTTCTACCTGTCCTCCAGCTGCCAGTTACTTAACTGAATGTATATAATTTGCAAAATTATGAACATTCCTAGGGTGGTTGTGAATACTCACTCACCTGAAATCTACTAATAATTGATAAAACACTTAACAGTGCAAGGAGGTGTTTTGTTACTGAGGAGTAACTCAGGAAAAACAAAAGACCTTTAGGAGACAGTTGGGAATGATCTCATCTGTATAATTTGCAAGATTACAGTGTATGGCCCTGCAAAGGGAACTAATGACTTGTTTTTGACTTTCAAGGATTTTCAATAAAATTTGAAATGAAAAGGCAAAAAGAATTAAGCTTAGAAAAAAATGCAAAAAAAAAATACTAGGTTTTACTGCTAAGAGCAAATTTATTCTAATCCTGAAGTTTCTCACTAAAAGAATACCAGGGAATTTAATTTGCATAAATAATTCATTGACTATGGACTAGAAAAACACTACACATGACAGGTTTTTCAAAATTAGATGACTATGGAGTAACCATTGTCTTTTTTACCTCTTGGAGAAGTGTAGCTGAGGGGCTGAAGAGATGGCTCTGGAAGCAAAGGGTTTGCCATATAAACCTGAGTACTGGAGTTCAAATCCCCCCAAACCACATAAAGCTGGACGTGGTGGGGACATCTGTAATGCAAATGCTTCTACAGTGAGTTGGGAGGGAGAGACAGGAGACTCAGATGCTTGAGAGCCAGCAGGCATGGGGTATATAGACAACCTATGCTCTCAGTTATTACATTGACCGAATTCAAGCTTGGCACATATCATTACCCTAGGCTTGCATGACTTCTTTTATTACTATAAAGCCTGAAATAGAGTCTATTCCGCAGTCCTTGTTAGAGAGTCATTGAAGTCCCCTGTCTCAAAATAACCTGAGCTACTTATTAAAATATTTATTTTGCGTGCTCATCTCCAGCTTATTTGTACTATGACCTTTGAAGCTTTGAGACCTGAAATTCTGCCTTTTTAGTGTATTGTTCAAATGGTTGTTTTGTTAAGTGAAGTATCATTGCTTTTGCTTGCCTGTCTTAGTCATTTGAGGCTACTTTAACCTGGAGATTAGAGTATGTTTTTTTGTTTGGTTGGATTTTTTTTTCCCAAGGATTTGATTGCTGGCCCAGGCCACTTCCTGGTTTACTGATTATCATTTTAGTGTGTGCTGACATGATGGAGAGAATAGTCTCTGCTACTTTCATGTCATATAACATCGAAGTCTAAATGTATTTCAAAGGCCTCTTTGCTAAATGCCAGTTCTCTGAGGATTACAGCTGCAAGATAAGAATTCTGGGGGGACCATCTCAGGTGGTAAGATTGATTACAAGAATGTGCCTTGCCATCACCAGTACATGGAAGGAGTGTTGAGGATCCTATGCGGAACTCTAGTAGCTGAGCTACACCTTACTTTGTAAGCTGTGTGCTTTACTTCATATCTAGGTTAGTGTACTTGAAATATCTAATAGAATGTTAATGCC
The DNA here is from genome assembly GCA_902729485.2 of Mus minutoides. Lineage (NCBI taxonomy): Eukaryota > Metazoa > Chordata > Mammalia > Rodentia > Muridae > Mus > Mus minutoides. The sequence continues at coordinate 15,109 of CACVCL010034430.1, forward strand.
AACCAACTATTTGTCATCTGTACTATTTTAGGAAATAATACAAGAGAGCCGGAACATATTTAAACTCAATACATTCTTCTAAATAATTTTGAATTTTAATTGATTCCAAAACACAGAAAAAAAAATAAATACAAAAAATGGGTATATGTTGTTTAATTTTCAAATATTTGTATGTTTTAAAGAATGTGTAAGATTAGCCAGGCATGGTGGCGCACGCCTTTAATCCCAGCACTCAGGAGGCAGAGGCAGGCAGATTTCTAAGTTTGAGGCCAGCCTGGTCTACAAAGTGAGTTCCAGGACAGCCAATGCTACACAGAGAAACCCTGTCTCGAAAACAACAACAACAACAAAAAAGAATGTGTAAGATTTCTAATTTTATTCAAACATCTTAGTTTGTGTGATTACAGTCTCTTTAAGTTTGGAGACTTATTTTATGATACATTATATGGTCTATCATGGTGACTATTTTACTAGTCCAGAAAACAGTTTATATTTGACTGTTAGATATGGAATTATATGAATGTTATCTATACTAAGATTATTGACTGTGTTATTTATATATTGTATATCCTTAATGACTAAGAGTTCCATTTGTTGTTATTTATTAAAGGACTAATTAAAATTACATTCTTTTGTAAAAGGAACTTTTGGGGAAAACAAATATTCATCCCATCGGATTTTACCCTTAGACCTCAAAATTCATTCTCTCTCAACAGACAATCTACATATTCAATAGTCTCAAAAGTCTTAAGTAACTCTCAAGTCTAAAATTCAAATATCTATATGTCATCGAAGTAAGATATGGCTAAAAATCAAGGTAAATGTTTTTGCCAGCTGTAAACTTAAGAAACTAGGTAATTTGTATGTTTTCAAAATACAGTGGTAGAGAGAGTAAAGGCTAAGCATTTTGACCCTTACAGCAAGAAATAGGAAGGAAAGGGCAAGATAGGCCACAAGCAGGCTCTGCACACAGTGGAGTCTCATACAAGAGCTATAAGTTTGAGAATAATTTTTCTTGAGCTGAAACTCTATGTTATAGACTTCAAATGAAGGTTGGGCTTCATTTCAAGTTCAAGGAATCACAATTCCTATCTCTGTTCCCAAGGAACCTAACTGATAAAAATAAAACAAAACAAAATTGCTCAGTTTGGTAAGAAGTAATAATAATTTAATTTGCTGATCACTACAGGACTTACTAGTGAGGGGTCCAGTATGCAGACACACACACAAGTGGTCCATCAAAGATGTTAGAGATCCAGTACTGTGCTCATAATAGGTTCAACCCACTGGAATCTACTCAAATGTAACAACAAGGTAACATGGTAGGAAGTGTAAGCTAGTGCCTTTTCTTCACCCTACTTATCTTCCCAAAGCTTTTCTCTAAAGTATGTGTTTGGAAGGCAGTGTATATTTAGTAAGTTTGGGCTTTCTAATGTGGGTCAAATGTGTCATCAGGTTTCTGAAATATTGCTATAAGCCAGCAAAAGGCAGTTCTGGCTTTCAGATACAGGGAATATACTGAGGCATATATTTCAGAGTTTGTGCTACTGAAAGGACATTCCAGGGTAACAAATAGATCTATTTATCCTGAGTTCTGCATGGCCCAGGCAACAAGATGTAATTTGTTGAATGATAGAACTTATTTCTATGAACTAACAAGAGCTATGGAAGAATCACTAGAGAGTTGGAGATGGCTGAATTTCCATTTCAGATCTCAAACTACATAGTACAACGGCTTAAAGAAAAAGGTACAAAGAAGAAGAAGAACTGACCAGTACCTTGTGAAGGTACTTAATATTAAAATTACTAAAATATTATATACCATTAGCTAGGGAACTACCTGACTCTCTGAGTACAAAGGCAAGAAGGGGGAGTCAGTAACTGGCAGGGCTCATTTGGCAATCTTTATTTATAGACTTTGGACACTTTGACTTGCAAATAGAGATAACTATGCATGCCATCTTTCTCTGTATTGGGTGGTGATAAGGAGTTGCTGATAGAGTCAGGTGATATCTGCCATGAATAAAGAATATAAAATACACTTAGAATTGGAATGGACTATAGTGGAAACTGGTGGAATAACATGTATTTCTGGAATGAAATACATTTGGCCTGGGTTTATCACCATGTCATCTTCTTATAGCTAGCACCATAATTTGGTTAGGTCATTAAACCGCTACAACAATGCCAATCAAGTAAATTTCATTTATCTGTTAGCTTCTCTCTATTGCTTCCCTGATTATCTGTTTGCCATCTCCCTAGCTATCAATCCACAATAAGTTTGTAGTCTATCATTGCAAACAGATTATTAATAAATATTAAAAATAACATGTTATTAAAAATAACAGATGTAAAGTATTTCATTAATAAACTCTAGTTTATTTACCCTCTAAATTCTACTCCTGGTCATTTATTTCCATCTTTCTATAAATCTATTTTATTATTGATATTTCAATGACATTTCAGAAGTCAACTGACATCACTATACCTAATATAAGTTTACATATGGAAATTTGGTATTTTATCATAAATTTCCTTTTATACATAAGGAAATGGAAAGATATTAACTATGTATTTACAATGTAATGGAGAATGAAAATATAGCTGTTACACTAGAGCCTACAAAGATTCTTAACATGACTCAATACCTAACAATACACTTAGTCCGAAGAGAACTTTGGGTTTGATATCCCATGTTTTTCCATTTTCCTGCCTGTGGACAGACCAGAAAGAAATACACAATTGATATTCGTGGTAGCCACTTGATTCTCCTGGCATCATAACTTCCCATTCATATGGACTATATTCTCTAATTAAAACTGTGAGTTCTGCTATACCCTTCCTCCTTCAGATCACAGGAATTAAAAAAGTAACTAACCTAGGTAGTTTGTACACAGGCTGCACTTAGCCTCTTAGACACAAAGACTATGACAGTGCTACTCTGCTTACTATAGCTTCCTCTACATGACAGGTCGCACCTGGACAACAAACATGTGTCCTCTCATTTTTCTATATGTAGTGCTACCAATTAGCAACTATCTCATAAGCAGCTATGTATTTATCACTATTAATTCACACCTACTAATATGCTATCTACAGCTTGAATATGCCCAAATTTCTCCTTCAATGCTCTGTGTTCAACAATATTTTCTAACTCTCACTGCCAAGAATAGACTTGTTATACACATCTTATAGATGTTTCCTCTGAGACCCTGAAAGTATAGCAGTATAATGACCAATTACATCATAGCTAAAAAATGTGTTTAGGAATAAACAGTTCCAGTTCCCCCTAACTACTCAACCAATGCAGAAAACACTAAGGAATTTTACTGCTTTTAGTAAATATTTTATGTAGAAAATATGATAAAAGTTTCCCCTATCTGGAGTTTTACTTTAAAAATTGAAGAAGTAGTGTTATTCAGAAGAGTTCGTCATTTTCAGTAAGATAAGGGAACTTGCTTTCCCTGGAGTGAAATATGCAGAAATTGTCTGAATGTTTGAAATTTAAGAACTAACCAATTTTCCATCTAGACACCTGCATTTCACTAGTTTTTATTTCATAGGCAAAATAAAATCCCTGAAATGTATCACTACACTTCTGAAGAATAGAATCTCTGAATTTTATTGGAATGGTCATGTTACATGACATTTGAATTTAGCATCTCAACATTGCATCCCTAAATATTGTCCATACATGAATCACTAAATAAACATGGCCTTGTAGGCTTTTCTGAATTAAAGTCAATGGTCAAAGTCACAAGGTAGAAATAAATATATAACTCTCAGGTGGAAGGCAGTGAAGCAGGCAATCCTGAATCATAAATCTTTGCCCTGCTTGACAGGCAGAAAGAATGTAAGCTAATGATCTGTGAAAGGTACAAATCCACTTGTAGATGACTATCCATCTTCAAAAATATGGCTGAATGATGCCCCCAAACAAGCAGTTGCAATCTGTCTAGACAGACAGTGCTCTAACATCCTCCCATTGTCTCTGCTTAAGTGATGGGTGAATCTCCTGAGTTGGAACATCATCCATGTCTTGACAGGAAGGCGCTTAATGCTCTTTGATTCTTCATGCGTGGTTATTATTTTTAACTAATTAGTAATATAAAAAAGAGGAGGGGAAAATTGTTCACACAACATCAGAATTTCAGTTTGTGATGTAGAAACTAACTATATGATGCCTTTTTCTGAAATGATGATGTCTGTAAGCCTTCCTGAAATGATTGATGTCTGTAAGCCTTCCAATTAGACAATATCTGCTTGTACAGTATGTGTTTCCTGAGCATCTGTTACTCTCTATTTACCCCTTGCTGTGATAAAGCTTTTTTTTAATCTGAGTAAGATTTGGTTGAATATGAGATTATGTATCAGAGTAGACTGATATATCCATATTATTAAAAATATCTTAACATGTGACCCACATGTAGAGTCTGGTTCCTTTTATTCTTTCTTCCTGTATATTTTTGAGTTATACTATCTCCCCGTTATATGAAAGCAAATGCAGACACAGGAAAGTTTATGGGTATGCAAATGAACAGTTATATTCAAAAAGGCTACACTTTATTCTTTAAATCTATGTCTTTTATTTTATAAGATTATAATATAATTGCATTGTTGTCCCTTCCCTTGCTTCCCTTTAAATCTTCCACATACTGCTTCTTGCTCCCTTTCAAAAGCATGCCCTCTATTTTCAATAATTGTTGTTAAATGTATAGATAAGCACAACTCACATTAGCACAACCTACTCACTCTGTATTTTATATATATATATATTCTGCTGACAATTGATTGGTATTTTTTAACCAGTTGGTATGCTCTTCCCTAGGGAATACATTACTCTTGCTCTTAGCATTCTATAGTAGTTTTTGTGTAGGGTTTAGGACTCATGGTGTTCCCCCCCCCAACATCCACTTGCTCCCCACAGCATACCTATTGCTATTGTCTTATTCTGCTTATGGTTAGTTAGTCATGTAGGTGAGAGTTTATAAATATAGCTTCTTGGTTTAATGCCTTGTGGTTTTCATTTTAAAATTGCCAGTAATCTTATCTCGACTTAAATTTTGTGCCTGAGATCTGATTGAACACTATATTAACATATAGAACCATTGATACTCCACAGTGATCAAAGAGAAGTAGCCTAGATAGCATTTAAAGGGATTAAGAAATAAGCTAAGGCAAATATATTACATTATGAGTTGCTAAATGAGGGCACCATAAATCTTAAAAGATCAGACTTTTTAAAAACAAAAACAAATCATGCTCTTTCTTTTCAGTTTTTAAAGGTGTGTGTGTATATGTATGTGTGTGTATTTATGTATGTATATGTTTATGTGTGTGCGTGTGTATGTGTGTGTGTGTGTGTATGTTTGTGTGTGTGTGTGTGTGTGTGTGTGTGTGTGTGTGTGTGTGTGTGTAGACCAGAAAAATGCATTGACTTAGAGACAGAGAGGTAATAACAAGTGGTTACAAGCTATCTGACAAAGAATATTCAGAACTAAACACTGGTTCTCTAAAAGAGAAGCAAGTATCTTTTTAGTCACTGCTCTATCCCACATAAATGTCCTTTAAAGGTGGAAAGATAATGACATCGTAAGAAATATGCACAATAAATAAATTTCATGAGTTTTTCCACATTACTTTACTGTGCAAGAATGGTAACACTGAGATTATTTTTTTCTTATTCCTTCCTTACACATTTCTAAGGCTCAAATGTTAAAAGAGCATGTGACTGTCAAGTGAAGTCAGAAGGCTGAGGGTGATTTTTGTTTCATTTTATTCTTGTATTAAAAGCAAAGTCCATGTGCATCTGTAAATTACAAAGTATTAAGGATTTCTTCATGACTCCACATATGAATCAAATTTAAAATTTAAATACTACTTATACAGTATAAAGAAAAATAAGAGTCATGCTTACAATATAAATCAACTTATCTTTAGTTCGAAAGACATTCAACGATGTGTAACCATAACAAGATGAAAGAGAAACTACAAAAGAAAAGAAAAAAGCTTCAAAGTACTTTGTACTTGTGTTTTTTTTTTAACAGAAGACTCAGATCTCAAGGATCCATATGTCAGCAGTTAGTCCTGAACGAAAAGAAATGCTTTAATTACTATCACAAAGTCGTACTTCCAGAAATAACTGGAAATCTATTACAGACACACCAGATACAAAACCATTCTAAAGTAGAGGGTTTAGAGGGAAATGTTCCCATGTAGTCTCCTTCTTCCAAAGGTGCATTCTGTGCCTGTGTATGAACTGACTTCACAATGCCATCCCATCTTCCAAGCTCTTTCTCTTTCATAAACTATTGTTTAGCTTTAAATTGTTAAGTCAAGAGCTATGAAACATGGGTTCTTTGGAATTTAGTGGTAAATATGTTTTAATTGATCTTCAAAAATCAGATCTTGTTCTACATTTTATTGGCACATCCCCTTTTCAGGGAACATATTTCTCCAGCAATAGGCCAGTGGATGTGTTTGGTAAGTAGCCTTCTGGCCAACATTATGCAAGACAACTGGCGATACAGATTTTAGCATCTTAACGATGCTAAAATTGATGATAAATCAATACAAACATCCTACTGAAAAACAGAACACTATTAGCCATTATGCCCTGATTACATATAGTTTGAGAGTATCAGTCAAAGACTGTGTTATGACTTGTTTAGAACCTTGAAATAGTTAGAAAACATGATTAATAGAAAAACAATGAGTAAAACAGGAAAGGATTGGAACCAAATCTAACAGAAGCATATCCACTTATTGGAGAAGCAATGGTTGGTAGTGTCTGTCCTATACTTGCTAAAGCTTTTGTTCTGAAAAATGAGTGGCGAATATAATAAATGAGTAATGATAGTTGTCGATAAATAGGAAAGTCAGGATGGGCAGATCTCTCTATGGAAACCATGGTTCTTATACCCATTATCATTTCAGCTCTTTATACTCAGGTACATAATTATTACTGTAGAAATAAAGTGAATAAAGACAAAATAAGCAAGTGATAATTTTTCTGAACAATGTAGACCTGAATAAATAAAAAGCACACTTTTTTTTTTGAAAGAAAAATCAGCATGATGTAGTGGAAGACTTTTAGCTGACAGCTAGCATGTATCAATTCTGTTCTTTTTGAAAACTTGAATCATCAAAAATATATCACCAGAAAGATATACATATATAGAGCAAAGAAGCTTGAGCAATGACTCCAAATGACTACAAAATAATGTTTGTTTGAAAGAAGGGTGAAAGTTTTTGACATAAGGAACTATTCAAAGCTGCATGGAAAAGGAAATGAAAGATGTATAATACAAAATGGGAAACTAAGGCACAAATTGATTTGTGAAGTCTGGGAAATACAGGTATGAGACTGCAAATATGTACAAAATTGTAGGTGATGGGAGCAGAAAAGAAGGCAGCCAGGTACTTGTGACATAGAGTATTATGACTAGGAACTTTTGCTTAATTTTACTCCTTGTTTTTGAGATTATAGTTGTAACATTTCTCCCTTCTGCTGCTTTTCTTCTCCTTCATTTTTCTCATTCACCAAGGAACCTCTTAAAGCAGTTATTACAAAAAGACTGTCTGGGTGCTGCCCAGTGCAAGTTTTCTTTGTTATCACATCACAAGATCATTTTATAAAGCCTCACAACTTTTCAAGTCCCTATGAATTTCGATGTGGATTTCTTTGAGGATGTAGCATTTTTTTTTCTTGAGATAGCTGTCATGCTGTATTAAATAAAAGAAACAAACCAATATAACATGGTACAGAGAACAGCATTCCAGAATAAATATGGCAGAGGAAAAGGTCTAGGACAGTAGAAGCTACTAACTAGACCACAGAGGAAAAGTTACCACAGCGTCTGCAACTATACAGTCATAGGAAGACAGCAACATGGCAGTAACTGTGTGCACCTATAGTAGAATCCTTTCGAAATATACCAATTTAGAAAAGTACTTGCAGAGAAAGAAAAAAGAGAAAGGAGAAATGCTGAAGAGTTTGATGTATTTATTATTTGTTAATAAATACATAAAACAAAATATGAATGTTTGATTGTGTCACTGTCTCAAAGATGGATAATAGTCTATATTTGTTTGATGAAAAGATATAAATGGACAAAATGCAAATTAAACCAATGGTACAGTGTCTCATTGTAACTAAACTGATTCATTATATTGCAAGAATATTTGGGTTAGAATCTTTCATAATTTAAATCTTGTTATTTCAGAATATTCAGCATATCTACCAGCAGTGGGAATTCAATGTACCAACTCATAACTGAATATCAGTATTCTGTAACAATATAGAAAATATCATCTGGTGTTAAATGCAAGAAAATGGATACTTAAACAGTGGGAATAATTTAGCCAAAGTCACAAAGCTGCAGTATCTTGGGTCTTCCAGGCTACCTGAGACAATTCTATAACTGTTTCTTATTTTTAAAACAAATTTGATACATATTTGCCCTGGGTTTGAAACCCAACAGGAACCCCCCAAAAAGAAACAAAAAAATTATATTACAACACCCAACACTTACTTTCCTTTCTATTACTCCAGCAAGATAACCTGAGCAAGGCTCTAATTAAAACAGTATTTAATTTGGTGCACCCAGTTCCAGAGTCTTAGTCCCTGAAAATTGTAGCAGGAAGCATGCCAGGTGTCAGACAGGTAGGCACGGCACTGGAGCAGTAGCTGAGAACTAATATCTGCTCCCTCCTCCAACAAGACTACACCTTCTAATCTTTCTCATAGAGATAACCCACTAGGGACCAAGCATTCAAATATATAAGCCCTTTGAACCATTCTGAGTCAAACCACAACAAAGATAACTGTCAAGTAATTTATAAAACAAAATAAAGAATTGTTTAGTCGGCCATTACTGGGAAGAGAGGCCCCTTGGTCATGCAAATATATGCCCCAGTACAGGGGACACCAGGGCCAATATGTGGGAGAGAGTGGGTAGGGGAGCAGGGCGGGGGATGGGGAAGGGTTTAGGGGACTTTTGGGATAACATGTGAAATGTAAATGAAGAAAGTATCTAATAAAAATTGGAAAAAAAACCTTAGGGCCATATTTAAGGATTATCATTATATGATTAAACAGTATATGACCTTTATTAAAAATAAAATTGCTAATCAAATAATTTTTTAACCACATCATCCACAGCTTTTCCCAATATCTTTTTTTGCTAGAAATAAAATGTATACCAGAATAAAAAAAAATAAAGAACTGTTTCTTTGAAAATATGTTTTGAAATCTTAGTGAAAGAGCTACAAACTAAGACTGGTGGACTTGATCTTCACTACCATTCAAATGACAAAATGATTAATTTGATTACATTTCTCCCCATCTTTATCTGCAACTATATCATATCCAGATTGTCACATTGAAAAAAATTGGTCCCTAAAGATATTAAGTCTGAGTTTCATCCTGAATATTATATAGAATATAAACAATACAAGAGTTTTAGAAGTAATGTCATATCTAAAATTCATAATTATTGTAAGCTTTATTTTGACACTAAAGTAAAATTTACCCATTGTAAGCACATGAGCTAAAAGTTCATATTTAGAAAACACTGGGTATTTGGATTAGAGGTGATAGGCACATTTTAGTTATATTTGTATGTATTTTGAATTTCTTTTAAATGCTATTAATTATATTTTTAAAAGCATATATTCACTTTAATATGCATAACAGTAGATAAGGAACTAGAAAATAGGTAAAAACGTGTAGGCACTGATATAAGAAAATAAATTGGCATATTATTGACATTGAGCAATACTACATCCCCATGTTGCTACCTAGGATATGACATAAATTGCACATTAAATATGTCTTTAAATACTTTGTCATTTCTCCCACTAAAAGCTATGGCCAATGTCTTCTTCACTGGAATATGACTAATTTCCATGTACACAGAGAAATTTAAAAGTGTATTTTAAATAGAATGCCTGCTAGCTTCTATGCTTTTGAATAACTGCATTAGCAGGTTTCCTTGGGGACCACCACTCCTTAAGGTCAGCAATTCAGCATTCTTGGATGAGATATCACATGGTGGGGCACTGAGTAATAGCTAGTAACTTGCTTCTTCCAATCAGGTTGAATCATGTGAAATATTCCAGCCAGTTCAGCTTTCATATCATAGCAGATTCGGGAACCTTACAGGTACTACTCCTATTCCACTAAATTTTTGACAATTTACAATGTCAAAAAATTACAGTCATGAAATGACATTAGTAAATGTGAAAATAAAAGGTACAAAGTTCTAATTAACGTTCTTTCTGAAAGCATAGTTACTGGAGTATTATGAGTATAATGGAGTTTCCATTTATAATAAAACCAGAAATGTACATGGTTGAATTACCAGGTCTTTTTCCTACAATAACTATTATAGAAATCTGAAAGAAAGAAAAAGTTTTTACCAAATCAAAAATAAATAAATAAATAAATAAATAAATAAATAAATAAATAATGAAAAAGCATAGGTGTCCATAGTTCTAAAACACTATCTTAGTTGATTTACTATATTGGCATGAGAAAATATCATGATTGAGACAATTCATAAAAGAAATCATTCATTCTGATTCTACAGGGTAACGCCTTATCATCATGGAGAACGTGGCAGCAGGTAGATAAGCATGGTGCTGAATCAGTGGCTAAGAGCTAAGAGAGAATTCTCACTAGATGAGCATAAGGCAGAGAGGAGAGAGAGAGGGAGCGAGGGAGAGAGAGAGGGAGAGAGAGAGAGGGAGAGAGAGAGAGAGAGAGAGAGAGAGAGAGAGAAAGAAAGAGCGTGCACAATCTCTAACTAGGGGGTCTGACAGTAGTCCTTTGAAATCTAAAATTACACCCTATCTCCTCCATCGAGGCCACATTTCCGAACTTTCCCAAACAATTCTACCAAGTAGGGACCAAGTATTCAAACATATGACACTATGGGGTATTTTTATTTAAATCGCCACAGGCAAATTGAAGTCACTAAGGAGATTTTTCTTAATCAGTATGTTTGAAGCTTCATAATTTCACAAACATGCATGACATTATTTCACTGTTTCTTTAAGAAGAGATTACAGATGCAACACAGAATGCTTTCCCTACGGGATGTTTATTAATTACAGTACAATTTTATAATTTTAGTTGTAGTGGAAAATTGAATTATTTTCTTTGTTTCTTTGTGGAATTTTGTTCTTTCATTGTTTAAAAAAAAATCAAAGAAAGACATGCTTGATTAAATCTATTCTGGAAGAATCAGTAAAGCACTGATCTGTGCAACATTACTTTTATAAAGCCTGATACAATTTAAATTTTGAGAACTAAATCAAGAGTGTGGAAACAGAGAGCTAATTTCTTGTTTGAGCATGGATATATTCAATTCCCAACATCTAGATGCTTATATACCATAAAGTTAAGCATGTAATCTCTTTATCTACTTCTAACAAGCAGAACTTTATATTTCATTTATAAGAATAATTCACTTGAGGCTAGAGAAATCCCTCAGTGGTTAACAGCACTGGTTGTTCTTGCAGAGGATCCATATTTTGTTTCCAGCATACACATAAAAACTCAGACAATGATGACCCTTAAGTCTGGTGCCAAGGAATCCAACACCCCTTTCTGGGTTCTGTGATGAATGCATGCACATTAGACATGCATAAATGTAGGCAAAATATTCATAGATACACAAAAAGTAAAAAGCTTAAGACGAATCATTCTTTGGGGCTTACACGCAAAGTCAAGAATAACAACTTCTGCAAAATGCTGACTGGTAATATAACTATAAACACTTTCCCTTTCATTTAAAGCTAATATATCTACAGGCTTATCTGTACATACACCTTCTAGGTGGATCATATTTTGTTCCTTTTATTTTATGAGATGTAGGTATTCCTTTTTTAAAAAAAATATTTTCTTTATTTACATTTCAAATGCTATCCAGAAAGTTCCCTATACCCACCTGCCCTACTCCTCTACCCACCCACTCCCACTTCTTGGCCCTGGCATTCCGCTGTACTGGGGCATATAAAGTTTGCAAGACTTGGGGGCCTCTCTCTTCCTAATGATGGCTGACTAGGCCATCTTCTGCTACATATGCAGCTAGAGACACTAGCTCTGGGGGTTCTGGTTAGTTCATATTGTTGTTCCTCTTATAGGGTTGGAGACCTTTTCAGCTCCTTGGGTACTTTCTCTAGCTTCTCCATTGGGGGCCCTGTGTTCTACCCTATAGATGACAGTGAGCATCCACTTCTGTATTTGCCAGGCATTGGCATGGCCTCACATGAGAAAGCTATATCAGGGTCCCTTCAGCAAAATCTTGGTGGCATATGTAATAGTGTCTGGGTTTGGTGACTGCTTATGGGATGGACCCATGGGTGGGGTAATCTTTGGATAATCCATCCTTTCATCTTAGCTCCAAATTTTGTCTCTGTAGCTCCTTTCATGGGTATTTTGTTCCCTATTCTAATGTAGACTTTCTATCAAGGTTACCTGTGACTGAAGCATGTTCCACAGCAGCTTGTTCTTATCTATTATCCAATATGTATGAATCATAGTATATAAGAACCAATACTTAGAGATATTCTTCTGCTCTTTGGTTGTCATAGACTCCAAAACCTATAGAAACGTATTTATTGGAAGGAGTTACAGAGACAAAGTTTGGAGCTAAGAAGAAAAGATGGACCATCCAGAGACTACCCCACCCGGGGATACATCACATAATCAGCCACCAAACCCAGACACTATTGAATATGCCAACAAGATTTTGCTGAAGGGACCCTGATATATCTGTCGCATGTGAGGCTATGCCAGTGCCTGGCAAATACAGAAGTGGATGCTCATAGTCATCTATAGGATGGAACATAGGGCCCCCAATGGAAGAGCTAGAGAAAGTACCCAAGGAGCTGAAGGGGTCTCCAACCCTATAGGTGGAACAACAATATGAACTAACCAGAACCCCCAGAGCTCATGTTTCTAGCTGCATATGTAGCAGAAGATGGCCTAGTCGGCCATCATTGGGAAGAGAGGCCCCTTAGTCTTGCAAACTTTATATGCCCCAGTACAGCGGAATGCCAGGGCCAAGAAATGGCAGTGGGTGGGTAGGGGAGCAGGACAGGGGGAGGGTATAGGGGACTTTCAGGATACCATTTTAAATGTAAATAAATAAAATATCTAATAGCAAATATAATTCAATTATTTCCAAAGAAACACATGAAAAATATATGCATTATGATGATTATATTGAAAGCACAGAATCCTGAAGGTGCTTCTTAATGTAGAGCATACATGCAAATTGGAAATTAAGCACAGTTTACGTTATTCAGAGTGTTGAAACTAAAATATTAAAATAAACTTACATATCTTTTTTAATGATTGAAATCTGAAACAGGAATGTTAAGTTTGGCAAGGAATTGAATATATCAGTAACTCTGATTCTTTGCTATAGAAATGCAAACTGATATTGACATTTTGGAAGATTATTTGGAGTTTCAAAGCCAAAATATAGTCTACTCTTGTGATGAAGAAGTGATAATCCTTGACATTTACCTGAAATAATTTAAATACAGAAGAATCCACACACAGATGAGTGTAGCGCGACTTTACTCATAATTGCCAAAATATTGGAATCCATCAAGATGTGTTTTGGATAAGTAAAATGTTATATGCCTGGGAATAGAATATTTACCCAGTGGCAGAATGAAATGCACTATTATATCATAAATTGACATTAAGCAATACATAAGTAAAATAAAAATTCTGATTGAAGAAGTCTGCATATTGATGATTCCGACTACAATAGATTCTAAATAGGTAAAATTACTATGATTCACAGAAATATTAGTGGTTACCAGAGGATGGGAGATAAAAAGTTGGAATACAAAGTAATTCTAACACTCTACTGTAATTTGTACTGTACTGAATTTGATACTGAACCGTAATCACATTCTGTAATTTGATACTTTACATGGATATATTCATCAAACACACAGCCAAAACTAAGATGAAGAATCTGTAATAATGTAAGCTGTGAGTTTTAGGTGACATACAAATGTCAAGGTTGAGTTATGAACTATAATGGCTCTATGCTTTTTGGAAAGATATTGGACTATGAAGTAGGATGTGCATATGTCAAGGTAGAAGATATATGGAAAACTAAAACTGATTAAAAATAAAGTATTAGGGAAAGTTTATATCAATAAAATTCTCAAGTATAATTTTATCAGTATTTCTGCTTTGAATTTCTGTCCTTCCCCATTATTTAATGATAGAATTCTGTAAGGTAAATGGTATTATATCTGCTCACAGTGGGTTAATGTTCTTTTGTACTTCTTATTGTCTTTGAGATTCAGGTACAGTAATGTCCAAAACCTATCATCTTGGTCATTGCTACTACTCCAATTTGGTGCACATTTATTAATGAGGTCTTAAAGGATGCTTTTTGAATCGTTATTGTCGTCTCTCTTTCTTTCGTTTATTTTATTAGATATTTTCTTTACATTTCAAATGCTATCCTGAAAGTTTTCTATACCCTCCCCCTGCCCCGTTCCCCTAGGCACACACTCACATTTCTTAGCCCTGGTGTTCCCCTGTACTAGGGTATATAAAGTTTGCAAGACTTGGGGGCCTCTCTTCTCAATGATGGCTGACTAGGCCATCTTCTGCTCCATAAGCAGCTAGAGACACGAGATCTGGTGGTACTAGTGAGATAACCCAATCACAAAAGTCACTAGATATGCACTCACTAATAAGTGGATATTAGCCCAGAAACTTAGAATACCCAAGATACAATTTGTAAAACAAGAAAATCAAGAAGGAAGACCAACCTGTGAGTACTTCATTCCTCCTTAGAATAGGGAACAAAACACCCATGGAAGGAGTTACAGAGACAAAGTTTGGAGCTAAGATGAAAGGATGGGCCATCCAGAGACTGCCACACCCAGGAATCCATCCTATAATCAGCCACCAAACCCAGACACTATTGCATATGCCAACAAAATTTTGCTGAAGGGACCCTGATATAGCTGTCTCATATGAGGCTATGCCAGTACCTGGCAAATACAGAAGTGGATGTTCAGTCATCTATAGGATGGAACACAGGGCCCCCAATGGAGGAGCTAGAGAAAGTACCCAAGGAGCTGAAGGGGTCTGAAACCCTATAGGTGGAACAATGATTAACTATTTTCGATATCACTTAAAATCAGAAACTGTTACCAGGAAAGTTCATTGAGGTGAGGTGAACCAAGGTGATGAAAAGCAACAGTGAAACGAAGGGGTTTCCTCATTTAAAATCCACCCTGTACCTTCATCCCTAGAAGACAATTTCAATTTCAACCTCTCTTCTAATTAAACTGTGCCAAGAACAGTAATTATACTGGGTTTTGTGATTTAGACATTTTTACTTACTGCTTTAAAATGATAACTGTCTTTACTGAAATTTCATGTTTTAACTGATGGGTTCATTGTGAGAGAGAGGAAAAATCCTAACATGTTTATATCAATTATCAGTATTTGAAATATATTTCAAGTGAGATGAGTGGGAAAAGGGCTTGGAAAATTACTTTAAATATTCCATATAAACACAGCATTGCAGATCTCAATTTCAGGTGGACTTCACAGAGATAATTGTGAGGATTAGCCACTAATAAAAAACTGTAGGCTTTCTACTTGTGTCACAGATAACTTCATCA
Source organism: Mus minutoides (assembly GCA_902729485.2). Lineage (NCBI taxonomy): Eukaryota > Metazoa > Chordata > Mammalia > Rodentia > Muridae > Mus > Mus minutoides. The sequence continues at coordinate 30,790 of CACVCL010034430.1, forward strand.
AACACACAGACACAGGCACAGGTACACAATACACATATATGATATATATTATAGATAATTATATATTTCATATAAATATAGAGTTAATCATTATATATATATATATAATAATATATTATTTATATATAATGATTAAATCTATATTTATATGAATATATACACACACATGCTAAGCAGCTCCTAGATAAAGCTCACCAGGCTTCAACCCTTTCAACCCTAGGGAAAGAACAGTAGAAATCTGAAAAAACCTAGGAGCAATTAGGAGAGGTGGCCCTCCCCAGAGAAAAGCACAGCAATCAGCTAGCCATGAAAAAATATATATAAAGTAACACTATATGGACTCTACAAGATAGATAGATAGATAGATAGATAGATAGATAGATAGATAGATAGATAGATAGATAGATAGATGATAGATAGATTAAGTGTGTATATATATATATATATATATATATATATATTATATTATATTATATATGAATGTCTATATACATATATATACACAAATATGTATATAAATGCAATAACAAAAATGTATATATGCTGAGGAAAAGGATTATATGACAGTGATAGTATATAGTAGATATAAACTAGATATTGATGTTAAATGTTGCAATATGATTCATTGATAGTAGATAAATGGTATTATTGCAGATGATAGTAGATAACTTAAATTTAGAGCAAAGGTAGATAATAGATTGATAGATAATTAGGTTGTAAATAAATGATAAGGGTATGAGATGGATGGATGGTAAGGATAGATAGATAGATAGATAGATAGATAGATAGATAGATAGATAGATAGATAGATAGACAGATAGAGAGATAGACAGATAGGCAGATAGATAAGTAGGCAGATAGATGTTAGATAGACTTGAAAATAAGACAAAATATGTAATGAAACTCTGAAAGCTAGTGTGTATTGTCAAAGGAAACAGAACTGGAAGCCATCCATTCACCATAACAGAAGTATATTTTTCTTCAATACAATGACAGAAGCAATGCCACCTCAGAAATAAACAGTGCATTGAGCTAGCTGACAGTGTTCTCTATATACATGCTATTTTCTGTATGAAAATCATCACAGGAATGATTGTACATCTGCTTCTGTGTTCTTATAAATAATGAAGAGGAATTATTTCTTGATGATGTATGCCTTCCTGAATTTGCTTAGGTCAAACCAATTGTGACCCAATTTTTCAAAGTTTCAAAGGCTGCCCTTCAGCTCTAGTTGTTATATAAAATATTTATGACATTGACCAAAGCAAAAAGACAAAGAATGCGTCCAAGAGAGAAAATATCTCTTTTCTGTTGGATAGCCCAGCATATGGGAACAAACCATGTCAAAGCAACCAAGATGGAGTGAAAAAGAATTAAACAAATTTAATCATCACTAAAACTCATTACAGGTCAACACTGTTTTTTCCTGGATGAAAATAAAAATAAACTTAATAAGTCGGATCACGTGAAATCAGGTGTAAACAATCCCCCTACCAGGCATTCTATTTTCTCCACTGAGGTCATAATTCAGAATCTAAATAAAACTCTTGGGATCCTATCCCGACCTGTGTTTCTTGTGACATGGGACACACTGCTAGCATGTTTCTGAGTAGCAGGGACTGATGCCTTGCTGTCTCACTTGCTCCCTGGGGACATGGTAGGACTTCTGTCCATTATTGCTTTCCTCTTTGCGTTCTTGAAATCCCTGTGATCTCCAAAAACACATTCTGTCACATAAGAATAGGGAATAAGAAGCAATGACAGGTAAGTTAGCTGACCCTTACCATTTTACATATACTGCTATAATATGAGTTTCCATTTGATAAAGCATGCCCCACATTTTGGCTTAAAATTTTCATCTTATGGGGGCAATACATAGGCTTCTTTGAATTTTAATTCAACAGAATGGCACAGCTCTATGAAGAATGAATCCACCGAGGACTCTCTATCAGACATATTTGATTGGTTTTTATAACCCAGTATCCTCTACTATACTTTTATTATAGAATGAAGAGAATGCAGTGGACCCAAAAGTGTTCAGTATTAGCTTCAGTTTCAGCATTATGAGTCCCAGGTTCCAGGGAATCCTCAGCCCTAGGAAAAGTGCTTTGGTTCTATGGGGTGAATAAAAGATAACTAGGAGTGACATCAGTGAATTTATGACTTCATCCCGTGTGATTCCTATCTCAGGAAATAAAGGAAAATATATGCATGAACCATTAGGATGTTCAAGTCTAATGCTTCATTTACTGAAGTTCCCCAGGGTGCCTGCCTGATAGTGTCAACAGGAACTTAGAGAGATAAAAGACAGTGGTCCAATATATGTAAATAGAACCTGAAATGCAGACTTTACCAAATATTTCATCTCATTTAGGGTCTTTCCATATTTTGCATTAGAAGTTTCACATTTTATCCACTTTCATACCTTATTCCTTAAGAGTTTCCATGAGCTCACAAAACATACTCTCAATATCTAATAGTCTTTTCAAATCACGTCTTTTTTTTTTCTTTCTTATTCATCAAGTATCTTGACAGTCTTTCCCATGCTTACTTTTGAAATGTCTTTACATAATGCTACTATGGCAGGAAATGTTATGTTTTCCTATGGTATTGTTTTCCCTCCTCAGCATAGCAACAGTAATCACTGTCTATTGAGGGCTACTATGAACTAAGCATCATACTGATGCTTACAACAGCATTGCAGTTCTGGTATCCTGAAATTCATCTTTCCTTCATATTTCCTTCACCATTCCTCTCTTCCTCCCTTCTTTCCTTCATCCCCTCCTCTCTTCCCTTCCTTCCATCAATTCTTCCTTTCTCCCCACATATCTCCTCCTTTCCACTCTTCCTTCCTCCTTCCTTTCTTGCATTTTCTTCCTCCTTTCTTTTTATTTTCCTTATTTCCCTCCTTCCGTTCATTCCCCTGCCTACCTTTCTTCACTCTGTTTTTCGCTATTGCTTTCTCTCTTTGTCTTCCTTCTGTCTTTTCATACCCCCTTCTTTCTTTCTTTCTTTCTTTCTTTCTTTCTTTCTTTCTTTCTTTCTTTCTCTCTTCTTCATTTTTGTCCTTTATTTGTTCTCTCTCTCTCTCTCTCTCTCTCTCTCTCTCTCCCTCCCTCCCTCTCTCTCAGATTAATAAACAGTGAGTACAAATGATTAAGTATCTGGCAAAAGTACATATAAAGCAATTATAACATTAAGACATTAAGACAAGAAATCTCACCTCTATCTCTGTTATCTCAAACATCACTCTAATTTGCCTTCCATTAACATATTTCTGCTACTGTGATTTACTTCCTTGGCCATTAATTAATTAATTTATTTACTCCCTTTGCATACAGGTGGTTGCCTTCCCATTCTCCCTCCTCACACTGTCCATCGCCCCATGCCCTGTCTCCTCCTCTAGAGAATGGAGGTCTCCCTAAGGTATCACCACCTCTGCCAGCACTAGCATATCATGTCTATGCAGAGCTAGGTCCATGCTTTCCCACTGAGGACAGATAAGTCAATCCAGCCTTCTCCAGCTGCCATGATTTACTGCTCATGTTATTTTCTAGTTGCCTTGAAAAATATATTCTGTTTCAAAGGCACATTCTAGGAAATTAGGCAGAAGCTGCCATTTACAAATAACAAGATGGCAGATCTAGCATCAAAAGTTGCTATTTCTAAAATAAGAGTTGATTTATCTCTTGAAGGACTTGGAATGAGTTTTTCTGATTTACAAACTCTGCTAGCTATAATGAATATCCATGTGAATAACAGGCAACCATTTATATTTGAGATCTTCTACCAATGTGGCTAAACAGCCATATCTACAGTAAAGAAATAATCCCATGTGGATATACTCTTTGCTGGCATTGATCCACTATGGTACCAGCTAGCCACATTGATATTTTAAATGCACTTTATATTCTTGAGAAACTGAACTGTAAATCACATTTAAATGCAACATGTTTCTAATGATCACCATGATGAGTGAATTTACATGTAGATTAGAAATCTCCATAATATGGCCCATGTAGATTAATTGTCCTGATGACTAATCTTGCCTATAAAGTTTTTGTGAAGCATGATCATAAATATTTTTATATACTGCTTATAACTGTTTTGTGTATGTATAGCATAGTTGAAGCATTACTACTGAGGTCCTCATAGGCTTCAAAAAAAATTTACTATGTGGCTTATAAAGCGAAATCATTTGCCAAGATCTTGCTTGAATGGACATTCTAGGTCTGCTCAGTTTTGGACAGATTCCTCCAATGGTTTTTCAGAAAATTTGGTAAGGATTAAATGAATGAATCGAGATCAAAATAGTACTATGCTGCATGAGATTGTTAGCAATATTAAGAATACAGACAAAAATGTCTCTGGCCCTCACTCATTCATTAATTAGAATCAGTGTAAATTTAACATAGATTTTAGTAACACTGTGTACTGGCTAGTTTTTGTGTCAACTTGACACAGCTGGGTTATCACAGAGAAAGGAGCTTCTGTTGGGGAAGTACCTCCATGAGATCTAGCTGTGAGGCATTTTCTCAGTTAGTGATCAAGGGCCCCTTGTGGGTGGGACCCTCTCTGGGATGGCAGTCTTGGGTTCTATAAGAGAGCAGGCTGAGCAAGCCAGGGGAAGCAAGCCAGTAAAGAACATCCCTCCATGGCCTCTGCATCAGCTCCTGCTTCCTGACCTGCTTGAGTTCCAGTCCTGACTTCCTTGGTGATGAACAGCAGTATGGAAGTGTAAGCCGAATAAACCCTTTCCTCCTCAACTTGCTTCTTGGTCATGATGTTTGTGCAGGAATAGAAACCCTGACTAAGACACACTGTAAGTCTTTGATTATTAAGGTCTGTATTATTATTAATTCTGTACATAAGTATTCATTTTAAAATCAGGATTTTGTTATTTTCAATGACATAGTTTGGGTAAAGTATAAGTCTGAATCCAGCTATCAGAGCCTTACAGAAGTAAATAATGTTTTATAAATGGACTGTGAAGACAAGACTTGCACTATTCAAGAAAATGCAAATTAAACACAGAACCAAAATACCTAAATTTCTATATTATGAACTTTCCCATGAGCTTCCACCAAAAAAAGATTATTTTTCATATTAGCTAATGGTAGGGACTTGAATTTTTCATTGTTTATGCTTTTGTTTGACTTTATTTGTGGCATAGGTTTCAAATTAGTAAGCAAAAGGAAAAAGAAGAAAAGGAAGAGAAACAAAACAAACAAACAAACAAATAACTAAGAATGGAAAGCAGGACAAAATGTCACTAATTGAAGGACCTGAGTTGTCAGTGACTGAGACTGTCAGACAAGGTCTATCACATGGACCACACTCCTTAGCGCACCCTCTACCTCTTCTCTCTCATAGCCAGACTGCATTTGAATCCAATACCCAATGATGCATTTATAACATAGCACTTTAAAAAACAAAATAGAAATTTTCCACTTGTAAAATTTTCTGAAGTGTTCAGCTGAAACAAACAGCATAAAATCAAGTGTCACTGTGGTTGATAATATTGCACAAAGAATGCAGTGACCTGGAAAAATAAGCCTGTTTTTTTTTTATTTTCACATCAAAGCAAGAAGCATCAGGCATGGAGTTTTTTTTTGTTTTTTGTTTTTTCTATAATATCCACTTTCTTCAAAGGATGTGAATTATCTTCAGCTTTTTTGCCTCAGCTCTGTTGTGCCCATATGGTGGTGATAAGCATAGAGGCTAAAGATGCCCAACGTAATGCCACAAGTCATTTAAAGCTCATCAAGGCAAGGAGTGCTCAACAGGCTCTGGGACTCTCATTGGTATGAATAAAAAATAACTAATAATAAAAGAAAGATGAAAAAAACTGGAATTGTGAAATAGAGGGAAAAACTCTAAACTAGCATAATATACACTACATTGCTAAATTTTCATGTGTTTTTTAAGGTAGTTGAAAATTGATTACGAAAATATGGTAGCCCATTCCATGTCAGCCGCAGGCACATTTGTATCAAAATGTTCTCCAAGGCCTCTTATCAGAGAATGAGCTTCCCACTCTGGTTCTAGAAAATCGTAGATATGCAAAAACAGGAAGTAGCTGAGGATGGTTAAAGCATTATTATATCATTGAGAAGAGCTAAAAGGCAATTTTTAATAGATATTATTATTATTCCCCATCTATCCCACGATACAAAAACACTTACCATGGGGCACAGGAGGACAACCCCTCATCAGTAAACAGACTACCAATGAAACACTCCAGCATGGCTTAATCTTTGCCAGTTGATTTCTTCTGGATGTTTTTAAGATCTGGGTTTAAATATGTTCCCTGTGTTTGCTCTTTCATATAGGCTACTCCAGGTCACTCTGCTGGACATTATAAGTGCCTGAATTGTATGCTGTGCTGTTTTTCTGCTATTCTTACTCATCTGTTACTTTCTATTTGTTCTTTTTACTTTTGCTTGTTACATGCTTAATAATCTCATTCATTTGAAGCTGAAAATGTAGCTGTTGTAGATCATTCTCCAGGCCACACAAAATGGCTTCCTTTCTGCATTCATCTCCCACCAGTATAATTTGTGTGGCATATGGCCACAAGCTAGTCAAACATTCTTCTTTATTTGATGTTTACACATTTTATAATAGGAATGGATATTTATGGTCTATCTTAAGCAATCTATAAAATGAGATCTTAAAATTGCAGTTTAGTCATAATTTCCTATTAGTAACCGTAATGTCTTGCAGGCTACTGGAAATGAATGGAGAAAGCAGAATTAGAAAATCTCTTTGAGTTCACAGTTCATGTCTATTTTGGGTTCATCAAATAAACCTATGCCCACCCCCTTCAAAAATCCAAAAAATAACATTTCAATATATCTGATTCATATGGGATATTAGATATCATTTCATCTTACAGCAACAACCTTTTAAAACGAAGAAGCACAACAGAGTAGAGGCAAATTAATTATATTTAGTTGGAAAGAAAAAAAATCTCTTTTTACATTAATTAGAAAACACATCTCCACTTCAGAACTTGTCCCTGTATACCATGCTAATTAAAGGAAAAGACTGGGTTACTCAACTACCTATCTTAATCTTGATTGATGTTAATCCTTTTCCCCACTTTTTAAATCTCTCAATCATTACCATTTAAGACTTGCCACAAGAGTAGTAGGAAGTATTTACAACATAAAAAATGCTCAGTGGAAAAACACATCTTCACACAGGAAGAAAACCAGGCATACTTATAATAAAATGGGAAGAAAATTTTAATGCATTAAATGTACAAATGCTACATATCTCAAATTATTGATGACTTAACACAGAGGTAAAACTCTATTAACCTTTGAAGGAAGGTCACATCACACATATATTCAACTTAGGAAAAAATTATTCCAATTACTAGTCATTTCAAATTCAGGTGATGGAATTATTTGTAAGCACAGTTATTCCAGCTCTCTTAGGTGTGATTGGCAGGGCTCTCTGGGGAAACATCACCAGCATGCATACTAACCTTTCCTGCCCTGAAATAGACTAACTCTAGATAAAGATACTAAATATTAGATCATTTGAAATCCAGGCATCTATATACTTTAACTGAAAGAAAAGTAAGTCAAAATGAAAGACATTAGAGAATTTATTTTTTTGCCATCATAAGATAGATTCTCATACATATATGAGCATATATATGTGAACAATAGCAAAGAAAGTCAGATGTGATAAAAATCTGCACAGGAGATAATACTGTGAATCAAATATCAAATAATTAGCACATGTGATACACACATATGATATAGATATATAAAACCACAAAAAGAGAAACATATTATTTTGTTATACTATATGTTGCTGTAGTTGATTCATCAGCTCTAATCTCCCCCAGTGATGGTGGCATGGTAGCATGAGTTTCTCACTACCTGCCCCAATGCTCTGGATTCCCAAATGAAAGACACACACAGATAGCCTTACATTTGATATGCCTTAATCAGCACAGTGGTTGGGACACTCTCACTCTCAGACTTGCACATTGTTTTTGTTTGTTTGTTTGTTTGTTTGTTTGTTTGTTTGTTTGTTTTTCGAGACAGGGTTTATCTGTATAGCCCTAGCTGTCCTGGAACTCACTTTGTAGACCAGGCTGGCCTTGAACTCAGAAATCCGCCTGCCTCTGCCTCCCAAGTGCTGGGATTAAAGGCATGTGCCACCACGCCCTGTTAGACTTGCACATTGTTAATGCCTTTAATTCTATATTTTGTCTTTGTTACCTAGACTCAGTTGAGGATGGGGGGTTGGGGCTGCTCTTCCTTGGCTCTTGCATAATTGGTACTATGTGAGAAATACCACTATATAGAGTTCATATTGGTTAATATTTTGAGAACATTCTGAGCAAAAGAGGACAGTATAGCCAAAGATGCTGGAGCAGAGAGGAAATGGCACATTTCAGATGGAAGGAAGCTGAGCACTGTTTGCTAGAGAGGGAAATCTCAGAAGAATTATCTATCATAAGCAGCAATGGCTGACCTTTGGTCCAGTGTGTGATGAACAGAGTTATCATCTCTCCTGTCCTTCCAAAAGAAAAGTTGAACTGAGAAGCCAACCTCACCTGAAATCCATAGGAGAGCTGAAACCATAGGCCAGAAGTCCTCTTCATAATGAGAGAGAAAATAAAGATGCAAGCTTACTAGGGACAGAAACTATAGCTATCCTCTGGCAGGAAGAATGGAGGAAGGTAAGTGATGGCTAGATGTAAGAGCATAACAACATCCTATAGGCAGCATGCCTATGAGATCCTCCAAACTCTTTAGTCATCACTAAGATCCTACTAATGTTCTTTGAGTGAATGAAGGAAGGACTGGAAAAATTATCGCTTAAAATACACCCAGAATATTCTATTATCATCATCAAATTTCTTCCCTCAAGGGGAAAAGAAAAGTCTAGATCCAAACCAACATGAGCTTTAAGAGAAGGAAATGACATAGTGGAAAGAAAAGATGATTAGCTTTTTAGCTTTCGAGGGGATTCTACCTTTATACTGCAAGTCACAAAGGTCCAGAATAGCTCCAGGTGCTACCAAGTAAAAACTTTAAGTTCACTTAAAAATGAGATTAGTGGTATACAATTTTGTAACTCAATTGCACAAATCTCAAGCAAGAATTTGTAGAAGACAATGCTCTGTCTCAAAACGTTGAACATCCCCGAGAACCTGCACGATGAGAGGGATGCTTAATTTCATACCTTTTGAACTGTTGCATTACATTATATATAATACAATGCAAAGCAACATCTAAGAATGGGGTGAGCTCATTGAAGAGCAGTGCAGAGTTACAGGTATACAAAAGTCTACTCATAACACTTCTGTATTATGACAAGACTAGAGCCAAATACAAGAGCAAGGATATGATCCTAGTTTATGGATCTGCTAGGAACACAAAGGCAGCAAATATGACAGATTTTAGAATGGCATCTACACTTATACCAAGAAATACAGATAGCTTAATCACTGGTATGAAACAAATCCTCAAGTGAAAAGCCTTCTCTCCATATACCATGACTATATCAGACAGTTAGTTTTCCATCACTGTAACACAAAAAGATGAATACCCTAGATCAATAACTTATGGGACAAAGGGTTTAATTTTGTCCATGATTTCAGAGGTTTCAGTTTATGTTTTCTTGAGCCTGTTGATCAAAGCCTATGAAAGCAGAGTACATCATGTCAGAAATGGAATAAATTAACTCTATTCTTCCATGATGCCTGGAAAGCTAAAAGAAGTATTTCAACAGCTCCTGCCATGACATGCCTCAGTGACTTCTCTAGCATAAGATTCCATTGCCTCGTGAATGGGCACCACACATTTACCACATGGGCAATTGAGAGTCATGCAACACTAACTATGGCATAGCAACAGCAACCCTAAACCACCTGAAAATGCTCACAAAACTCCTACAAGAAATTAACTTCATCACAGGGGCCACACCCTAGTGACTTTATATAAGCCTGTGTCACAAAGGAACCACTTTCAAAAACCATCAAACTTAGAAATAGAACTTTAACACATGTGTTTTAAAAATACACAATACTATAAACAATAACTGAAAACCCCAGGGAAATCACTATCTTTGAAGCATATTCTTGACTAACAGAAGAGATAAATGAAATTGTTTAAAATGGATTATTAAAAGCAAAGATCATAAAGACCCCCATTCCCTAACCTACTTACAGCAGGAAAAGAGGTGACAATTTGATGTGGTAAGACTACTTAATTAGGTCACACATTCCACTTGAGTATGGCCACATGAGACCAAGGAATACTATTGACTAAATATAAAAATCCCTAAGTGGATATAATGCACCATGAGTGTAAGTCAATTATAAAACCCTCAGTACTATTAACTAGTGTGATAACTGTGGTGATGCTTCAGTTGGACAGATATTTGTCTCAACAAAGTTACTTTCTCTCATTTAGAACTGTAATATTAACCCAAGGCTTGATAACAGTTATACCTAAAGGCTAAAAATTTTATAATTATCATTAACAAAAAAGTCAGCTTGCCTTAGCTAACATTGCACATATCCATTAGAATAACCAGTAGAAAAACCTGGTGATTGGAAACTGTTAAACAAAGTAAAAGGGGGATGTTAAAACTGGACTTCCGTATATCAGATTTAGGTGACACGCTATTTTGAAAGTAGTAGTAGCTAATAAGTTCACATAGTTCATCTCAAATTAAGGAATTTATATATAACATTTAGCTTTTAGTTTTAAAAAAATCCTTAAAATCTAATGGTCTAAGAGCATATGATGGAGACCAGAATTTAGCTCAGTGACAGGCTTATTTGCCCAGCATTTATGGGGCCCTCAGTCCAATCCCAGCCTCCTCATTAGTTCTCTGACTTTTGGATAAATGCAAGTGCAATTCCTAGCTTCAATGGTGAAAGGCAAAGGGAAAATGAAGACACTATAGGAGAGAGAGCATGATGGGAGGAAGGGGGAGGAAGGAGAGGTAAGGAAAGAGAAAATGGGAGAGGAGAAAGAGCTAAGAACAGTGCATGCCTATGTTATTAATTGCAGCATTATTCAAGATATCCAAAAGCTGGAGAGAATCTAAGAGAAAAAATAACATACATCTAGTGGAATATATCTATTCTGGAAACTAAAATTAGAAGGTTCCAAAGATTGATGCTGGCTGTGGCTACACAACATGTACATTGTACCAGAAAAACAATACACTTTAAAAACCTAAGGTGGCGAATTCTATGAATTGCAGGTCACCAAAACACTCTAGTATTATTTCTGTTGCTGTGATGAACTACTCTAACAAAAAGAGGTTTCAGCAAAGAAGAAGTTATTTAAGCTTACAATTCTTGACTGTAGCATGTAATAGCAAGGAACTAAATTCAGAGGGAACCTAGAAATTTGAGTCACGTCACATCTACTGTTAAAGGCAAAGGGAAACAATGCATATGTTCTTGATTGTTCTCAGATCCAACTCTACAATGATGTAGTCCATAATTCCTTCTTAATGAAATGGTACCACCTACAGTGTGAATGTCTTCTCACATCAATTAATGTAATCAAAATAATCCCCAAATATGTGCTCACAGACAAACCTGATCTAGACTATCTCTTCTAAGAACACTCTTGCTTAGTATAATTTATCAAGTTGACAATTAAAATTAACCATCATACTCATTTAAAATGCATATTAACATTAACAAGAGAGATTATCCAGAAAATAAATAAAAGATAACAAAAATAAAGCAGCAGCATATATCACATATAGTTTTAATTATATTAATAATCACTTTGAGATGTAAGTATATCAATTAAGTTAGAAGGCTATCATAGGCTTTAAAATTACACTCAGAAATATGTTACCTTTATAACCTAAGTTAAATATGCAGATAAAGATACATTAAAGACCAAGATTTTGAAAAGCCAATGTACCACCAAGCAAAAGAAAGCTGAAGACATTTATTAAGTATAGAAGAACTCAAATTGCCATGGAAGTAAATTATCAGTAATAAAGAGGGGTATCATTTAGTAACAAAAGAGGTAATTTTCCAAGACAATAACTATTAACATGCATATATATCTAATAAGAGTATTTGTGAATCAAAACCCTAAAGCTATGAAAAAAGTCATAACAGATTCCAGCACCCCTTTATCAGTAATTGACAGATCCAGTAGGCAGAAAATCAGTCAAATGACAGTTATTTCAAACTACCATCCATCACACAGATATTATTGACATTTATAAGCTATTTCATACAATAACAACAGAAGATGGATACCTTATTAGCTGACATGCAACATTTGCCAAACAGAGCATATCTGAGGCCATGGAATAATTCTTACCAAACTTAAAAATTTTTTTAATTTCATCAGATATGCTTTCAGGTTACAAAAAATGTAGGAATCATATTCTTTTTAACTAAACAATTAAAAAATTAAACAAAGTTTATAAAAATATATGTAATGCTTGCAAAACAGTTCTTAGTTAAAAAGTAGCAGCAATAAATACTCTAAAAAGAGGTAAATATATAAAATCAGTACTTTAGCAATCTAATTTAGCAAACTGGAAAACAAACTAAGCAAAAACAACAAAAAACAAACAACCCAATCTGAAGTGAATCAAATGACAAGAATAAAATAAAATCAGTACTAATTGTAAAAGTTAGAGAAAATGTAACATAAACCGGAAAATATAAATATAAATGTATAATTATATTAATAAATATAGGTACATTTATAGCCTGAAAGCTAGTTTTTTTATTTAATGGCAAAATTGATTAATCTCTAGCTGGAGTAAATAAAAAACAAGAGGAGACACAAATTAATAACAAAAATCAAAGAAGTGCCATTACTACTATAGCCACTGTGCTTTATCTTCTATACGCTCATAAATTTAGTAAACTAGATTAAAAAGTTAATAATTTTTATAAATAAATCATCTGCCAAAACATACACAATAGAAAAGTGAATAGTAAGTGTCTTAAAGAAATTCAAGTGGCTGGGGATGCAGTTGAGTAGGTAAGGACACTGGCTCTCTTGGAATCTGGGATTCAGTTTCTAAGAACCATGTCCAGCTACTCACAACTGTCTGTAACTCCATCTCCAGGAAATCATCAAACATATAGGTTCATCTGTACTCATGTTGCAAAGTCATGTACACACGCACACACACACACAAATACACACACAAAATTAAAAATAAAACAAATCTTCAAATAAAAAAAAACAACTCTAATTAAAGATGAATAACATTCCACAACAGGCTTTGATGAGTGGGCTGGTCAGTTTTATCCACATTTAAGGAAGAAGTTTTCCCAATTGTAAGCTGAATCGCAAAACAAAGGATAAGCTTTTTTATCCACATGCTTTAGCCAGTATTTTCCTCTTACCAGACATGGACATATACATGGAAAGGAAGTAAAATTATGTATATCAGTCATAAATGTAAATGTATAAATTCCTTATAAATCATTAAGAAATTAAACTCAACAGTATATGAAGGACCTATACACCACAAGGAAGAAGAATTTAACGTGGTAAGCAAGGGTAGCTTATTCTACAATATCAACTAACATAATTCATCAATCATATTGATAGGCCAGAAGACAAAAACCATATCAATAGAATCAGAAAACTATTTGAAATAAAATAATAAACCAATTTCAATAAAAAAAAATGCCAGTAAAATAGGAATAGAGGAGCATTTCCTAAAATTAACAGAGACCAGCTTCAAAACAATGTATAGTGGATAGGAAATGTAATGATGTGCAACCACAGATTTTTCATCTAAGAAATGAAGGAAGATAATAATGCCCTCTCTTATCAGTTTGTTCTCTATTCAACATCATGCTTGAAGAAACAGGTAGCACACTAAAGTAAGAAACATGAAGCGTTTCTTACCCTTTATGCATTTGTTCACAGAGTTGTAAAACATTTTTGTTTTTTCACAGATGCAGAAAACACCAAAGAGTTCACTTCAAAAGCTCTGGTAGTCCAGAGAATGCCCTACCTGGCTGGTCCATCACATAATCAGCCACCAAAT